>JAEANM010015804.1:0-13494 GCA_017656035.1 Myanophis thanlyinensis
CACCTTGAACTGCACCCGGAAGGCCACAGGAAGCCAGTGCAGCTCACGCAGGAAGGATGTAACGTGGGAGCTCCTAGAAGCTCCCATAATTACCCGCGTGGCCGCATTCTGGACCAGCTGCAGCCTCCGCATGCTTTTCAAGGGGAGGCCCATGTAGAGAGCATTGGCGTAATCCAGATGGGAGGTTACAAGGGCAGAAATGACCGTACGAAATGCGCCATAATCCAGAAAGGGCCGCAACTGGGCAATTCTACGGACCTGATGAAAGGCCCCCCTGGAGAAGGCTGTGATATGGTCATCCAACAACAGCCATACATCCAGGAGGACGCCCAGATTGCGAGCCCCTTCTGTGGGGGATAGAATTCTCCCCCCACAGCCAGCAATAGTTTAAGCTGGCTGTATCTGGGTGCGGGAAACGACAGCCACTCGGTCTTGGCTGGGTTACACCCCATCCAACTCTGCACGGCCTCCAGACAACGGCTCATCACTTCAACGGCTTCGTTGGGGTGGCCTGGGGTGGAAATATACAGTTGCGTGTCATCTGCATATTGATGAAAACTCACCCCAAAGCCACGGATGATCTCGCCCAGCGGCTTCATATATATGTTGAACAGGAGGGGCGAGAGAACCGACCCCTGAGGAACCCCACATATTAGATGCTTCAGGGTCGATCTCTGCCCCCCTGCCAACATGAATTGTGAGCAGCCAGAAAGGAAGGAGGAGAACCACTGTAACACGGTGCCTCCCACTCCTAACCCCTCCAGCCGCCACAATAGGATACTGTACTCAACAGTATCGAAAGCCGCTGAGAGATCTAATAGGACCAGGACAGAGGAACAACCCCTGTCCCGCACCCTCCAGAGATCATCAACCAATGCAACCAAAGCCGTCTCTGGCGGAAACCGGGCCTGAAACCCGATTGGAGAGGATCCAGATATAACGTATCATCCAGATGCCAGGGGAGCTGACGTGCCACCACAGTCTCCACAGCCTTTGCTAAAAAGGGAAGGTTGGAGACTGGCCTATAGCTAGACAACGAGGCTGGGTCCAGGAATGGCTTCTTGAGGAGGGGCCTCACCACCACCCCTTTCAGGGCGGCAGGCAAGTATCCCTCCCTCAAAGAAGCATTAATGATCCCCTTGAACCAACCCCGTGTCACCTCCCGGGTTGCTAATACCAACCAGGAGGGGCAAGGATCCAAAAGTCATGTGGTGGCATTCAGACCACCCAGCAATCTGTCCACTTCATCTGGGGTCACAGATGAAACTCAGCCCAGAGAATCTCATCCAAGACCGGCCCCTCCTCCTCATCTAGAGCAACCCAGTCAGAGTCCAGCCCTCCCCGGATCTGAGCAATTTTATCCTGCAGAAAACAAGAAAAATCCTTGGCTCATCACTGTAAGGGATCTTCCCGCTCCCCAACCTCAAGGAGGGAGCGGGTCACCCTGAAAAGGGCAGGTGGGCGGTTCTCTGTGGACGCAATAAGGGCGGTGAAGTAAGAACGCTTCATCGTCCTTATCGCCACTAAATACATCCTAATATAGGCTCGCAGAAGTGTTCGATCAGATTCGGAGTGGCTAGACCTCCAACTACTCTCTAGGTGTCTTTTCCAGCATTTCATCTCCCTTAACTCCCCGGAAAACCAGGGAGCCAATCGGGATCGACGCTGGGCCAGAGGCCGCAAGGGCATGACCCTATCATGGGCCCCAGCAGCCACCCAATCCCAGGTGGCCACCAGGTCCCCGACAGGGTTGTGAGTGTGTGCCTCAGGAAACAGCCCAAGCTCCGTCTGGAATCTCTGAGGGTCCATTAGGTGCCTGGGGTGGAACCATTTTAATGGCTCTGCCTCCCTGCGATGGGGGGTGCTGAACAGAAGTCTAGCCTAAGGAGTGAGTGATCTGACCATGACAGGGGCTCTATAGAAACATCCCCTAACCCCAGATCACTCTGCCACTGTTCCGAGATAAAAACCAAGTCCAAAATGTGACCCCCAGTGTGAGTGGGATCCCAAATTACTTGGGTCAGGCTTATGGCTGTCATGGAAGCCATGAACTCCTGAACGACCCCCAAGGTCACGCTGGCACATGGAAGGTTAAAGTCTATAACTATAAGTCTGGGGGTCTCCACCACCAAGCCGGCTATTACCTTGAAGAGCTCAGGCAGGGCTGACGTCACATGGCAGGGAGCCAGGTATGTGAGCAGTAGGCCCATCTGAACCCTAGAACCCCACTTCACACACATCCGGATATCTGCGAAACAGTGACTTCCCTAGGACATAGATCCTCCTTAATGACAACCGCAACCCCACCACCCCTTCCCTGAGCCCTCGGCTGATGAAAAACTCGAAACCCAGGTGGACATAATTCAACCAAAGGGACACCTTCCTCCGGGCCCACCCAGGTCTTGGTAATACCTGCCAGGTCTGCTGTCCCCTCTTGAATCTATTCATGAATAAGGGGAGCCTTGTTGACAATGGACCTGGTGTTGCATAACATCAGCCGAAGGCCCAGGGACTGAAAACACAAACCACTCGGGGACACGGGAAGTAATTTGGGGGTCGGAGCACACCACCGTACGCAACCAATGGGGACGTGCTCCCCGAACTTGATATGGTCCCCTATACCAAGATTAGTAACACAAGGGTTTGATCAGTCAGCCTATGATTATGATGAGGTGTTTGCACCTAGTTTACAGGCTACAATATTACGTGCAGCATTAGTGTGGACAGCTAAGCTTAAATATATTATAAATCATTTAGATGTTGAGATGACATATCTTCATGCACTGTTGCAACACACTTTATTTAAAGAAAACTTTAGGCTTAAAAACAGATAATCATACTGATTGCTGGAAGTTAAAAAAGAGTCTTTATGGTTTGAAGCAATCAGGCTATGAATGGAACCAGTGCATAGTAAAAGAATTAGCTAAGATAGGTTTTAAAGCTGGCATTGCTGATCCATGTTTGTTTAAAAAGGAAAGTGATGGTATGATTTTATTATTGCTATTGTTCACGGACAACATAGCATTAATAACAAAAACTGAGCAAGAAGCTATTGAGATTATTGCACTGTTAAAAACGTAGTTTAAGATTGGTGAGATTAAGCAATATTTAGATTTAAAAATTGATAGAACCAGGGGAGGTTACAAAATCTTACAAACTGAGAAAATTAACCAATTACTCAAGACTTTTAAAATGAAATTGTGTAAACCGGCTAAAACTCCGATGGGCCAAGAGTTTAGCCATAGTGATGTACAAAGCCCTGTATTTGATAAAGGTATTTATCAATCTTTGATTGGTAGCTTATCTTATCTCAGTAATTGGTCAAGGTTGGATATAGCATTTAGTGTTAATCAATTAGCCAGGTTTAATGCTGAACCTCTTGAAAGGCACTGGCAAGCTGCTAAATGTATATTAAGGTATCTTAAACATTATGCATTATATTTAGAACCTAAGCATGAATTGAGCTTAACTGCATATGCAAGTTTTGCTACAGACATTTCTACACGTAAGTCAACATCAGGCACTGTAGTATTCTTAGGAAATGTGCTAATTGGATGGTGGTCTATTCATCAAAAACATTTAAGTTTATCAACAAAAGAGACTGAATTCTCATGTTTGTTATGTACGGATTTGGTTTGTTACAAACAACTCCTACTAGATATGGGGATTAATGTACAAGAGCCTATTGTTGTATATGAAGACAACCAATCAGCAATTCAGATGGCATCCAATCTTGCTGTAAAGACAAGGTCAAGGCACACTGACTTAAGATATCTAAATGTGAGACAAATGTGTTTAAAGTAAACTGATTATACTGGAATACTGCATGTCAGAAAATAACATTGCCACTTCAATTACAGTCATCATGTCAACTCTGTCTCGATCAAACTTCAAGAAATAAAAACCCTGAGTCCAAGTATTTTACTAAAGCATGACTGATAACAGAAAAATCTAAGCAAGGTCTGGCAAAAAGACAGCAAAACCCACATACCAAAGAAATACTCAAATCCCTCCCCCCATATTTCGCCAGAGTCCATCCAATCCAAAGTTCTGCACAGGTCATGCGGCATCTGCAGGTGGAGCCGGAGATGTCCATAACTTCTCACAGACAGTGACCTTGGAGTGAAGTAAACATCCAGCATTCTCACAAAAGGCATCTCCCTCCAGCACTCTTCCCCCAGTTCCCCCCTCCCCCATTACTATGGCAGCCGATAGTGTCTAAGCATAGGTGAAACAGAAAACTAGAGGCTGACATTCGGCCCCCCTTCACTAGGGACGTTAGTCCTGGAAAACAAAAAACAACATCGTAAGACATATAGCAATAAATACAACATCAAGTTTATCAGAGTATTTGGAATGAAAAAGTTGGACTAGTTTGGGAGCACGGACATGGCGGGTATCTACCCATTTGGCATGGGAAAGGGGAAAATGTTTCCAAGCAACTAAGTATTGTAGTTTCCCTCTCTGTTTACGGGAGTCCAGAATTTCTTTAACATCAAAATGTTGCTCTCCCTCAATGAGAAGGGGCACAGGAGGGTCAGGTTGGGTAGGGCGTAATTTGGATGTGATTTTGTGTTTAAGCAAATTAACATGAAACACAGAGATTTTGGTAGTTGTAATTGAACTGAGACAGGGTTGATAATTTTAACCACTGGAAAAGGACCTACATATTTAGGCCCTAATTTTTTTGACTTTTGAGTTGTCTGTAAATGTCTAGTAGATAAGAAAACTCTATCTCCCACTTTGAACTCCTTTTGAGGAGCTCTCTTTTTGTCAGCTTGTTTCTTGTGGGCTTCGTGTGCATCATCAAGTGCTTTTCTGGTGACTGGCCAGGCCTGTTGGAGCTGAGCTATCCAGTCCGTCAAGGATGGAATCGTGGGATTCTCGTGGGGTAGTTCAGGGATAGGTACAAAATCCAGTCCATAAACAAGTTTAAAAGGAGTAAACCCAGTGCTACTGTGGACCGAGTTATTATAGGCTACTTCAGCAAATGGAAGTAACTCCGCCCAATTGTCTTGTTGATAATTGACGTAACAGTGGAGATATTGTTCTAGAACAGAGTTAGTCCTCTCACAGGCCCCATTTGTCTGCGAATGATGGGCGGAGCTTAGTCCCTGGGAGGAGCCAATCAGTTTCAGGAATTCCCGCCAAAATTGGGAAGTGAATTGAACTCCGCGATCTGAGATAATGCGTTCTGGAACACCATGTGTTCTGTACACATGTTGGATAAAAAGTTTAGCGAGAGTTTTGGCAGATGGGATCTTTGTACACGGTACAAAATGTACTTGTTTGGAGAATAAGTCAGTAATCACCCATATGACTGTATTTCCACCACTTTCGGGCAATTCAACAACAAAGTCCATTGAAATTTCTTTCCGAGGGGCCGTAGGCCTCACCACGTTCTGAAGTAGGCCCACCAGTTTTCCAGGAGGTCTTTTCACTGCAGCACAAATGGGGCAGCTGGCCACATAACTTTCAATGTGCTTTTTAAGAGAAGGCCAGTGAAACTGCCTTTTCACGAGGTGTAGGGTCTTGACGAACCCAAAATGTCCTGCTGTTTTCAAATCATGAGCCCTTTCCAAGACAATCTTTCTAAATGCGGGTGGGACATACATTTTGGTGCCTATCCATGCTAGGCCATCTTTTAAGGTGCATTAATCTTTGTGTGTCAGGAACCAGTCATCCTCGTTTAAAGCTTCCTGTAGTTGTCTATGTAGGTCTGAGGGAATGGTGACAGTTGCCTTTTCTTGAGCTCTGGTAACTACTGGAATGGCTACTTGTTTAGAAGGGATTACTGGTCGGACGACCGCTTGTCATTTACTGTTGTATTGGGGTAGTCGTGATAAGGCATCGGCCATAAAATTCTTTCCACCAGGGATATAGCGAAGTGAAAAATTGAATCTGTTGAAATATTGTGCCCAGCGAACCTATTTAGGAGTGAGTTTACAGGGTGTCTTTAGGTCCTCTAGGTTCTTGTGGTCAGTCCACACTTTGAAAGGATGCTTTGCCCCTTTGAGGAAATGTCTCCAAGTGAGAAAAGCCCACCTGATGGCAAATGCTTCCTTCTCCCATATGGCCCACCTCCGTTCAGTTTCAGTAAGTTTCCCGTGTGTAAGCAAGTCACCTGCATCATTTGCTTGCAGGAGGATAGCACCCACGGCCACATCGCTGGCATCGGCTTGAATAATGAAGGGACTGTCAGGATCTGGGTGCTTCAGAACCGGTTCAGCTGTGAAGAGTTTCTTCAGTTTCTTAAAAGCTGCTTGGCATTCCATCATCCAATTTAAGGGCTGGCTGGGTTTAAGTTTGTCTTCTCCTTTAGTTTTTAGTAGATTTGTAATGGGTAGAGCAATGTTGGTAAATGAAGGAATAAATTGTCGGTAGAAATTTGCAAACCCCAGGAAACTTTGTAGTTGTTTCCTAGTTCGTGGGGGAGCCCAATCCAAGACTGCCCTCACCTTTTCCGGGTCCATTTCTACACCATCATGTGATATGCGATACCCCAGATAGTCAATCATATTTTGGTGAAACTCACATTTGGAGAGTTTCTCATAAAATTCAGCGGCTCTAAGTTTCTTCAAAACGGAGTGTACAAGTTTGATGTGCTCTTCCATTGTATCGGTGTAGATGAGGATGTCATCCAAGTAGACCAGAACCCCTTTATAAAGATGATCATGGAGCACTTCGTTAATTAGTTGCATGAAGACAGCAGGAGCCCCTTGTAGTCCAAAAGGGAGGACCTTGAATTGGTAGCATCCCAGTGGGCAGTTAAACGCTGTTTTCCATTCATCCCCTTTTTTTATCCAGACTCGGTAGTAAGCTTCTCTCAAATCCAATTTTGTAAACATTTTCCCTTTTGCCAGGTGGGCCAACATGTCCTTCATGAGGGGAAAGGGGTACACGTTCTTGATGCATATGCAGTTCAAATTTCGGTAATCAACCACTAGTCTCAAGGAGCCATCTTTCTTTTCCCGAAATAGTACTGGGGCCACCACTCGTGGCCTTGCTGGTTGAATGAACCCACGTTTCAAGTTTTTATCGATAAAAAGATGCAATTCTTCCAACTCTCGTGGAGTCATGGCGTACATTTTGGTTTCGGGAGTTTCACTCCTGGGAGGATTTCAATGCTGCAGTCTGTGGGGTGGTGAGGTGGGAGTTGGTTCGACCCCTTTTTGCTGAAAGCTTCTTTCAGATCTCTATACTCCTTTGGGATTTTTTCCTCCCCTTCGATGTGTTCGTTCAAAACGGCCGCTATTTCCACCACGTGGTCAGCTAGTGGAGCTTCGACGATTTCTTTTCCTTTCAGGGGTGTGGAGCAAATTTTCAGTACCCCCATCCTCCAATTTATGCAGGGGTTTCAGTTCTGTAGCCAGGGTAGTCCAAGTATAAGGGGCCGGTCCATTCCCGGAGCTACGACAAAACTCAGAATTTCATGGTGGCCCCCCATCCACATCTGGACCAGCTCCATGGCAATATGGACTCCCCCCCCGCTACTGATCCATCTAGTTGGCAGAAGGCAATGGGGGTTTTTAGGGTTCTTAATTTCAACCCCATCTTTTCTATTACTTCGGGGCTAATTACGCATCTAGTGCACCCGGAGTCCAAAAGGGCCAGCATTTTACCCCTAGAGGAGGAGGAAGGTGCCTGTAGCTCAACAGGGATAGTAAGAGGACCTGCCCGCTGACTTACCCCCAAATCGTTGTCAGGGTCCCATTCGGTTTCTCCCACCATGGTCGGGGCTCCTAATTCCTCCTGATTTGGAGGGGCAGACTTACAGACTTCGACACCTTTGAGTGCTGTTTTGCAAGGCTTGCTCGGGGGGTTCACGCCTTTCTTTGGAGTCGCAGTGGTCTGCTTAGTGGTGCTTCTGCTGAAGCAGTCGGCAGCCCGATGCCCTTCCTTTCCACATTTGAAGCAAGCTGTGGTTCTGGGCCTGGTAGTCGGAATGCTCCTCCTCTCTGGGGCTCTCTTGGGGCTTGAGAGGGAAACTGGTTCCATCTGCAGTTCTTCGCGTGGTCAAGTTCTACTTGCCCAGCCAGGGTGTACCAATGCAAAAGGTCGTGAGGGGCCCCTGGGTCTAGGCACTTCTCATAGATGTCATCATTAACCCCATCTTTATAGAATTCTATTAAGGTTACTTGGGACCAACCATGCATATGCCGCACCAGGCTGTGAAATTCTTGGGTGTATTCAGCCACTGACCTGCGCCTTTGTTTTATGGTTTTTATTCCGTTTTTGGCTCTCTGCTCTGCCAGGGGGTCTTCAAACTGGTTGTGGAGGGCTAGCATAAATTGATCCAAATCCCTCAGTTGGGGGTCATCATCATTGTGGAGGCTGGTCATCCACTCTGCTGCCTCCCCCTCAAAGCCAGGGTGACTTGTCTCACTTTGGCCGTTTTGTTAGTAAAATCATCTTCATATTCTGCCATATATGTATCAATTTGAGCTAGGAAAAATCCCAAGGCTTTGGGATCCCCTCCGTATTTCACCGCCAATGCTGGAATCTTTGGAATGCAATGTAGGTGGGGAATTCTCCCTCTTGCTGCCAGGGGGGGAGCAACTGCTGCAGCTGGAGCCGCTCTGGCCATTGCCCATTGCTGGGTTAGGGCTTCTCTTTCTTGCTCAAATTCCTCAGCTTCCACCCCCTTTCTGCTTGCTCGGATTCTTCTGGCTGGGAGACTTCTCGGTCTATCCCCTCCCTCATTTGTCTGTCTTCTAAAGCCTCTTGCAAAAGTTGCAGGGCGTGGGTCAGCTTGCGATCTTCCCTCTCCGCATCTAGCCCAGGGCCCTTTCACATCGGTGTCTTCTTACCGTTATCCCTGGGGGGGGGTTATCAGCTTCTTTCTCGCGTCCCACTCCAAGGGACCATCTGGCCTTTGGTCGAACCACTCTTTCTTCTAAGTGCAGCTCTCCCAGGCCTTCCACCTCCTCTCAGTATGGGCAGGAGAGAGGTCAAGTTGAACTGTGAGCTGCCAGGCCCTCTAGGTCACATTCATGGTCCAACATAATTTTGCTCAACCCCATGGTAGAAGTTTTTCCAGGTGGGTTGGTTTTGCAGACCTTGCTTAATGTCAGCTCTGTCTCGATCAAACTTCAAGAAATAAAAACCCTGAGTCCATTGTTTATGAAATCAGGTAGTATTTTACTAAAGCATGACTGATAACAGAAAAATCTAAGCAAGGTCTGGCAAAAAGACCACGAAATCCACATACCAAAGAAATACTCAAATCCCTCCCCCCATATTTTGCCAGAGTCCATCCAATCCAAAGTTCTGCACAGGTCATGCGCCATCTGCAGGTGGAGCTGGAGATGTCCATAACTTCTCACAGACAGTGACCTTGGAGTGAAGTAAACATCCAGCATTCTCACGAAAGGCATCTCCCTCCAGCACTCTTCCCCCAGCTCCCCCTTCTCCCGGTACTATGGCAGCCGATAGTGTCTAAGCATAGGTGAAGCAGAAGACTAGAGGCTGACATATTGGAAGACTAATTCTGCACCAAGTGTGAAATCTAATAAGATCCTAATCAACAAACTAACAATTTTGTTGTCCAAAGGTAGGAGAGGAAACTAGAGGGACAGCCATACTGGACTTAATTCTTACAAACGGAGCAGAAGTGATAGAGGGAGTTGAAACTACAGGATCCTTGGGTGACAATGATCATGTCATCCTAGAATTCAACATAATGCAAACACAAGCAATACAATATAATGATACCATAGTCTTAGATTTTAAAAGAGCTGATTTTAATAAACTCAGCTAGAACTTGGATGAAAATCCTAAAGGGGAAAACAACTCAAGAAACTTGAAAAACTCTGAAAAATATTATCAAAAAAGCCCAGACCAGCACACTGAAAAAGAAAAACAAGAAATCCAAGAAGAAACCAGCATAGCTGCACAAAGATCTCTCTGACAAATTGAAAGACAAAAAGGACAAATACAAAATATGGAAAAGATGGACACACAACTAAGACAGAATATCAGCAGATAGCCAGAATTCCTGACAAAGTCAGGAAAGCAAAGGCTCAGAATGAACGAAGACTTGCAACAAAAGTTAAAGATAATTTAAAAAGTTTCTTCCAACATATAAATAACAAGAAGCAAATCAAGGAAACAGTGAGTTCACTAAAGCAGGGGTGTCAAACTCACATTGTCACAGAGTCATCACGTGATGTATTGGGACTTTTCCCCCTTTGCTAAACTAGATGGGGCAGCATGTGACACATACGACCCGTGACCCATGAGTTTGACAGCCCTGCACAAAAGAGAGAAGAGAGCAAGGAAGAAACAGGCAACGGAGAGAAAGCAGAGCTGCTTAATTCATTATTTGCATCAGTCTTCGCATAAAAAGAAATAGCCCAACCTACCAAAAACATAACTGTAAAAGACTAGAAATAAAAATTAAAATAAACAAAAAAAATAGTAAGAGAACACCTGTCTGATCTTGATGAATACAAATTACCAGGACCTGATGGCAGAGCTGCTGTCAGTTCGGACCAGTTCACCCAAATCAGTTGTTCCAATTCTGCATAGTTCGGAAAACCAGCAAATCACATCACCAGCTGGCCACACCCACCCCGCCCTATATATCTCACCTTTGCCACATGGCCCAGCTAATCTCTGCACCTCACCTGCTCTGCACACCAGAGGTAAGCATGCCGCCCACTTGCACTTCATCTCAGGTTGGGGCCTGGGTGACATGCCAGTCTCTGGTTCTGGCCTTTTCCTGGTGATTCCCTCCACATGCCGCCTGATCACCCTTTGCCTTGGATCAGTCCCTGGGTTAGACCTTTCCCCAGGGCCTCCACCTGCATGCTGCCCACTAGCCTTGGGTCAGGGCCTGGGGGGGACACCAGTCCCCAACTCTGACCTTTCCCTGGGGTCTCCACCCGCATGCCACCCCTCTCTGGCCTCAAACTATAGCCCGCCCAGGCCAAAGCAATTTATCTGGCCTGTGACCTACTGTACTAGGCCAAGGGCCATGGGGAGGAAGTACAAGCAGAGGTGGGCAATGAGGACACAGAGAGGATGAAGTGGTTTGGGAAAAGTTGTTCTTACCTATAAGACATCCCATTCAGAAAGAATGCAGCATAGATCTTGCAGCCACTTCTTCTGGGCCTTGGTGTTGGACAAGCCTTGGTCATTTGTGGAGATGCTCCATATGCTCTCCAGGTTAGCAATTGCTTCTCTCCACTGCTGCTTTTGCTGGGAAACCATCTTGCACAGCAAAGCGCCTACTGCTTTCCTCTAAGTCCCACCTGGAAAGCTCTGCAGCAGAGAGAAACAGCATTCAATCTGGCTGCTGCTTCTCTGCCGCAACACTTTCTGATGGGACTTAGTGGAAAGCAGTGGGTGCTGTGTGGCACAGCAAGAGCAGCAGTGAAGAGCAGCAGCAGAGAGAAGCAGCCACTGCCACGGCGAGCACATGGGACCCAAGATGGAGGGGAGGGTGAGCAGGCAGCAATCTAGAATAGGGCCCAAATGGTTGTCATGGCAGCCATGCACATGCATGGAAGCTTTGTCATGTACCAGAAGCTGCACACACACATGTGCACAGACATATTCACATTTTTGGTGAACCAGTTGTAAAATTATTTCAAGCCCACCACTGCCTGATGGATTACATCCCAGAATTCTAAAGGAGCTGGCAGATGTCATCTCAGAACCACTGTACTGCATCTTTCAAAAATCCTGGAGCACCAGGGAACTACCAGAGGACTGGAAAAGAGCTGATGTGGTTCCCACCTTCAAAAAAAACAAAACAAAAAACCAGACCTAGGAAATCAATACCCAGGAAGATACTGGAAAAGATAATAAAAAACCAAATCTGCCAATATCTAGAAATGACTAAAGTAATAATTAGAAGTCAGCTTAGGTTTGTTAAAAACAGATCATGCCAAACCAATCTTATTTAATTCTTCAACACAGTGACTAAATTAGTAGACTAGAAAAATACTATGGACATAATATACTTAGACTTCAGCAAGGCATTCAACAAAGTAGACCAACCTACTTCTTAGTAAGCTAGAAAAAAGTGGAATAGATAGCATCACCATCAGATGGATTCGTAACTGGTTGGCAAACCATAGTCAACGAGTAGTCCTTAATGGGTCTACATCTACATGGAGGGAAGTAAGCAGTGGGGATGTCACGACTAAAAGAAATATATATGTGTGGATTTTATATTCTTCTTGGATTCTACTAGTATTATGGTAGCTTTTTTAGTCTTGCTACAATTATAAGATGGAATGTTGGGGAATTGAAATTAGATAGTAGCGAACTCAGAAACTTATCTTTTCACATACTTTCTCACCAAAGGCAAGGACACTTTCATTTGCACCTGATGGGGTGGCCTGGGAAGATGAACTCTGGATGCCATTTCACTTTAGGTGGGTGGAGAAAACATGGGCTTTTCAGATTCGGGTTTTCTTCAGATGTACTAGTACAATGTCTTCAATAAAATCTCATTCTAAAGACTTGTTTCTTTGGAGTTTTGATTAAATTGCAGATGCTATGTGGAACCCTGACAGGGGATACCACAAGGTTCTGTCTTAGGCCCAGTATGTTTCAATATCTTTATAAACTACTTAGATGAGGGAATAAGATATGGGGAACTTACAAAATTTGCAGATGATACTAAGCTGGCAGAAATAGCTAACACCCAAGAAACTAGGCTCAAGATCCAGATGGATCTTGACAGACTCAAACACTGGGCTCTATCTAACAAAATGGAATTCAGTGTAGGGAAAAGTAAAGTCTTACATTTAAGCAAGAAAAACCAAAAGTACACATACAGACTGAGTGAAACCAGGCTTAATAGCAGTACCTGTGAGAGGGATCTTGTAGTGACAACCAGTTAAATATGAGCCAGTAGTGTGCAGCAGCAGCCAAAAAAGCAAATGCAATTCTAAATTGCATTAACAGAGGGATATAATTAAGATCAAGTGATATACAGTATAATATCACTTTATAAGCCTTAGTAAGACCATACCTACATCTTAATACATAATACCCAATATCTAATACTGCATTCAGTTTTGGTCACACTACTATAAAAAAGATGTTGAGACTCTAAAACAGTGGCGGTGAACCTATGGCTGTGCATGCCATAGGGTGGGTGTCTGCAAGACACAGGCTCTGTCAGGAGCCCCTTGCTCTCCCCTCCCAGTCATCCCAAAGAAGTCTTTGAGAGTTGAATGCCAAGAGGCACAGATTTCCTCCATCTTCTGTGTTCCCATCCCGCACTGAAGCAAACCAAATGGGCCAGGGTCTCCCTCCCCACTAAGCAGTCCTGCTGAGCCTGCTTGCAAACTTCACCAAGTGCAACTCCAAACATTTGGCTCGTGCATCCCTCATGGCCAGCACCAGTGCCATAGGGCAGCGGGGAAGATGTGTGCCTGTGCCCTGCCTGCTCCATGCCACCGCCTCCCAGCTGGAGTGCCACATTTGTTTGCTTGCTGGTTGACAGAGATAGATAGATAGATAGATAAATAGAGG
>JAEANM010015805.1:0-13494 GCA_017656035.1 Myanophis thanlyinensis
TAGAGAGCATTGGCATAGTCCAGACGGGAGGTTACAAGGGCAGAAGTGACTGTGCGAAGAGCGCCCCGATCTAGAAATGTTAAACATATTACTCCTCACTGTAATGACTTATAGGTAGACTTTGTTTAATGACTGTGCCATTTATCAAGTGTTCAAAGTTACATCATTCTAAAAAAGTAACTTTATAACCTGGTCTTGTATTTACAATCACTGTAGCATCCCCAATGTCTTATGATTGACATTCAGCAACTTTGCAACTAATTTTTAAAAATTAATTCATAGATTTATTTTTGTTGTTTTTTCATGCTCCTTCTGTCATTTCTACTTTCTATTCTATTCACAAATTTACCCAAATCCATTTTAGGTTTGTTTTAAAATGCTGAACTTTGTTTGACAATATTTGATCCTTTCTATAAATTTAGTTGTTTCCAAACTGAGAAAACTTTTTATTGGAAAGGCAACATGTTTTGTGGCACTTATATTCACTGTGTTCACTGAGGCATGTGATCTTCCTACTCCAATCTAACATTACATTTTCGATATTGTCTGCGTACCTGAAGAAAATTATTATATAATTATTATATACTTCAATATATACCGGGAATTCTTCTATCTAAATATTACCATTCCTAAAGATAGCTATTAGAGTCTACATCTTAATACTTCCTTTCAATGGAACCATGTTCTCCAATCCATATAAAGTTTAGCCAAAGTGAATATCATCCATATCAATCCATTTGTCATCATGAGACCAAAGAAAATTGTGCTAAATCTCAAAGTATTCAAATATATATTCAAAATGATTACCATTTAGTAAATGTATTCATGCAGGTTTTAAAGCATAGTGAAGGTATGAAACTGAAAGCCACAAGCTCTGTACATCATAGGAAACTGTCAAATGGAATGCATTTTCTAGAATTTTGGTAGACAGTGAAATGACCAGTCATCCCTTATTTTTGCAGTGCATTCATTAAGCGACTGTATAGGTCAATAAGTGGAGCTTGAGGAAACCCTTGAGCCCAGTACAGGCACAAGCCCAACTGCTTCAGAGCTCTTAAGGCCTCCCCCACCCCAAGATATGCCATGCTCCACTTCCAGCCTCTCGGGTGCCTCACATGCCATCCTTCTGCATAACGACAGTGAGAAAAAATGGGGAAGGATACACTGGGCATGCCTGCCTTTCCCAGATTTCCTCAGTCCTTCCTCCTGCCAAAGTGCCCCAACTTTCTGGGACAAAAATAAAGGACCAGTTCTCTAGCATTTCAGAGCTTTCTGCACCAATCAAGTGGGTATCAGGAGGCTGGAAAGCTTTCCTACCTCCTTCTAGAAGCAAGCCCCTGCATAAAAGGCAGCTACTTCAGGATGAGTCCCCAAACCTTTCCCTTGCTTAACCTCTCCCTCACTGCCTCTCACACAAAGCCACATTTCTTCAATAAACACACACACACACAAAAAGAGCTGGGGATAGACTTGTTGATCTCCCTCCCACACACCTCAATTAGGTGCTAAAACTAAACTTTCTGCCTCTGCTTTCCAATTTCTAACCCTTTTAAAAAACTTGACTCAGTGCTGAAAAAATAGAGGAAAGAAGCAAGGAAAGATTTTTCTGCAGCTCTTTCCTTTAAACAGGAGGAAAAAAATGTTAATCTCCAAAACTATAGATTAGAGATTTATACAACAAAATGAAGGATGCTGGGTCTCTGCAAACCTTAGATGTCCATCTGACTGACTGCTTGGACTTAGAAGCTAGAGTGTAGACTTCCTCTACAGGCACCAGCTGATCAGCAGAGAAAGCTCTGATAAACCATTCACACAAGGATTTGTTGGAACTCCAAAAATAGTGACTGCTTCGAGGAGGCATGGGAAGCAGGCCTGAGCACAGTTGGTCCTGTTGGGAGATTATTATACCCATAAATTGGAAAGGTGATAGAAATTATGGGAAAGAAACAGGAAATTAATGTTGGCCATATCATACAAAGAGAATTTGTACAAAATGTTTTACAGATGGCACCACTGGCAAGATTGGCTAAGATGTACAGTAACATCTCCCCAAAATGTTGGAAATGCAACCAACTATCAGGCACATACTACCACATGTGGTGGACATGCAAAAAAGCTAAAGAATTTTGGTGTCAGATCCAGAGGTGGTTAGAGATAACAGTTGGACAAGATTTGGAATTTAAACCAGAATTATTTCTCCTAGGAATTATAACAGAGGGCTATAGTAAAGGGTTGATATATTTAATACTACACATTTTGACAGCAGCGAGAATGGTATACACCCAGCAATGGAAAAGTGAAAATATCCTTTTGGAAAGGGAGATAATAAAGAAAATATTGGTTTATGTGAAATGGTTGGAAACGAGAGGTGGGAGTTGGAACAGGACAGAATTAGGATTAATAGGCCCAGAATGTGATGGCATATAGATAAATGAGTATATGGGACAAAATAATTGTATAAAATTAGTAATGAATGAATGAAGAATGGGATACAATTGGAAGAACGCTTAGTTACTAAAGCTGTTATTTACATTACCAGGCACAGTCCCAGTTTGAGTTCTATAACCTGAATCTGGTGTAGTTCCCATCTTCAAAAAAAAAAGGGGGGGGGGAATAGATCCATCAAACTACAGACCAATCAGACTAGCATCAATTCCTGGGAAGATACTGGAAAAGATAATAAAAAAACAGATCTGTGAACCAACATCTAGAAACAGATAAAAGTTATAACTAAAAGCCACCATGAGTTTGTTAAAAACAGATCATGTTAAACCAATCTTATTTCATTCTTTGACAAAGTAACTAAATTGGTAGACCAGTGAAATGCTGTGGACATAGTATACTTAGAGTTCAGCAAGGCATTTGACAAAATAGATCACAACCTACCGGTACTTCTTGGTAAGCTAGAAAAATGTGGGACAGACAGCATCACTATCAGATGGATTTGTAACTGGCTGACAAACTGTACTCAACCAGTATTCCTTAATGGTACTACATCTACAGAAGGGAAGTAAGCAATGGGGTACCACAAGTTCTTTTTTAGGCCCAGTATTCTTCAATGTCTTCATAAATGATTTAGATGAGGGAACAGAAGGAAAACCCATCACATTTACAGATGACACTAAGCTGGCAGGAATAGCCAACACCCCAGAAGACAAGCTCAGGATCCAAAAATACCTTGACAGACTTGAACAAGAGATTCTATCCAGAAAAATGAAATTTAATGTGGACAAAAGCAAGGTTTTACACTTGGGTAGGAAAAACCAAAGTTACAAGTACAGATTAGGGGAAACTTGGTTCACAAACAATGACTGTGAGAGGCACTTCATCAGAGATGAAATTCAGCCAGTTCAGACAGGTTCAGGCGAAGTGATAGCGGAAATTTTGATTAGTTCGAAGACAAAATTGGTTCTGGTTGGCCCCACCCCACTTCACCTGAAGTGCCCCGCCCCTGCACCTCATCTTGCACACCTCTCTGGCATAGCACACTGAGGCTTCTAAAGTGAGCAGAACTTGCCTGCCTTCCCAGTTCCCATGAGATGCCTGCAGCTCAACTGATCTGGGTAAATAAGCCTGTGAATCACGGTCTAGCTAGCCAGCCCCCCTCTGTCCACAGGCTTGGGTATTTGCTGCACCAGAGCATCACATGTGCCAGGCAGTGTGGCCTAGCTAGGTTCCAGACCCTGGCTTTGCCTGCCGTGCCTCACCACGGCAGCTCCATCGCATGCGCCATGCAGCCGAGCAAGATGCCCTCCCAATCCTGATGCTTGCCTGCTTTCCAGCATGGCTGCCTTAACTGGATTGGGGAATGTGCCAATCCCTGGCTCCGGCCTTGCCCCAGAGCTTCCACCCCATCACCCTTGCCTAGTCCAGCTTACAAGCCATTTCCCAGCTCCAGCCTTGCCCCAAAGACTCCATCCCAGTGCTCTTTGCCTAGGCCGGGTCAGGGAATGCGCCATTTCCCGACTCCAGCCTTGCCCCAGACCAGATGGTTCTTCTTACCTTTAAGAAGATCCATCTGGAAAGTGCTGCAGCAGAGAAGTTTCTTCCACTCCACGTGCTCTCCGGGTCAGCAGCTGCTTCTCTCTATTGCTGCTGCTCTGGGGCACTGGTGGCAGCTAAGAAAAAAAGTATTCAAAATAGCTGCTACTTCTCTGTGCTGCCTCCAGTGCTTTTCGGATGGAACTTAGAGAACCCAAAACGGCAGCTCACGACTGCTAAATTGGTGGCTCTGCAGCAGCAGAAAGAAAGCTGTGGAATTTAGCAGCTGTGGGCTGCCGCTTTCCTCTAAGTTCCATCCGAAATGTGCTGGGGGTAGCTGAGACAAACAGCAGCCATTTTGAACCAGCAGCGCTCTGAGGCGCTGGGGGCAGCTGAGAAAAAAAGCATTCAAAATGGCTGCTGCTTCTCTGTGCCGCCCCATGCTTTTCAGATGGAACTTAGAGAACCCAAAGCAGTGGCTCACTGCTACAGAATTGCGGAAGACTCTCTCCCAGCAAGAGCAGAACTGCTGAGAAGCAGCCACTGCCCTGGAGAGCAGAGATGGAGTGGAGCAGGCCCCAAAAGGCTGTTCAGTTGTGGTATGGTGGAAGCCGTGTGCATATGCGGAAGTCTTGCTGCTGTAGCAGTCATGTGCATGCACGGAAGCCGTGCATGCATGCATGCGCACACCGTCACATTGGCAAACCACTGATAAAAATTTTTGAATTTCACCATTGCACTTTGTAGTACTAGTGATTACTTAAACGTGAGCCAGCAGTGTGCGGCAGCAGTCAAAAAACCAATACAATCCTTGGGCTGTATAAACAGAGGCATAAAATCAAGATCATGTGAAGTATTAGTACAGCATTATAAAGCCTTAGCAAGGTTACACTTTGAATACTGCATCCAGTTTTGATCACCACATTACAAAAAAGATGTTGAGACTGGAGAAAGCAACTAAGGTGATTAAAAGCCTGGAAACTAAAACATGTGAAGAACTGTTACAGGATTTGGGTTTGGCTAGTCCAGAGAAAAGAAGGACTAGAGGGAACATGATATGAATATTCCAATATTTGAGAGTCTGCCACAAAGAGGAGAGGGTCAATTTATTTTCCAAAGCACAAGAGAGCAGGACAAGAAACAATGGATGGAAACTAATCAAGGAGAGAAGAAACCTGGAATTAAGGAGAAACTTCTTAACAGTGAGGACAATTAACCAGTGCAACCGCTTACCATCAGAAGTTGTGGGTGTTTCATCACTGGAAGTTTTAAAGAAGAGACTGAATAGTCACTTGTCTGAAATGATACAGGGTCTCCTGTTTGAGAAGAGGGTTAGACTAGAAGACCTTCAAGGTCCCTTCCAGCTCTATTCTGATTTTGATTGAACCATATAAAAATAAGAGAAACTAGATACATGAATGGGTAAAGACTACACAGTGAATCAGGTTACAGAGTAAAGCAGTGCTTTTAGAATCATATAGAAAGAGAGAGGTGGAAAAAGAGGAGGAAGAAAGCAAGGCCTCACAAACATAGCATTATGATCCTTTATCTCTGTATTGCATTTTCTTATCCTAACAGTGATATTTTCAATCCTTATAGAAACATACACCAATCTTTTAAGGATTAGAAACTTTATTTGGGGATTTAAATGTTGCCTACTGAAAGGCATGGACTTGGGCAGATACAAGCTTTCCCACCAGTCCTCATCCCAAGGCAATTACAGCACTTTGAAATCTTTCTATTTTGACAAGCAATTTTTGCCCTTTTTGTGTTTACAATATCCTTGTCTCAGCAGGTGGCAGCGCATGTCTATCACTATTTAGCTTTGGAAGCAACTGGGATGAGAGATTTTTTAGGAGACCCCAGATTTATAGGCTAGACCAGGGAACTCCAACCTTAAACACTCAAAGAGACAGCTGGACTTGTTTCCCACAGAAAACATGGGAGCCACAAAACCTGGGTGACCATGGCCAACTAAACAACACTCACTCCCACCCAGTCACATGACCCCCTAGCCACGCCTACCCAGCCAGTATCCAATATACACATACAACAAAATTCACATAGCACCCAGAGACCAGACCCAACACACATGCCTACATAACAATTCCCCATCCACACCCTCATCCACCAAAATTTCCCGCCCCCTAAAAACACACAAGCATTCACACATTAGGGTAGAGAACCGGTTGTTAAAATACACTGGGAGCCACAAAACCCATCTGACATCTAAAATGGTGTCAAATGTCATCTCCTCTCTCCCCACCTCGGTATCTCCCTCCCTCTCCCCCTTCTGTATTTCCTCTTTTCTATGCATCTCTCCCCTCCCTTTTGTATCTCCCTCCCTCTCTCCCCTTCTATCTCTTTCCCCCTCCCTTCTTTCCTCCCTCTGTCCGCCTCTGTATTTTTGTTTCTGTTTGTTTCTCTCTGCTTGTTTCTTTCTCTCTGTGTGTGTATTTCTCTCTGTCTCTCCCTCTGTCTTTCTGTCTGTCTCTCTCAAAAAGCCGAGGCTGGGCCGACCTGGTAAGCTTTCCTTGGGCCTCTTCGCTACTTCTTTTATTTCTTCTTGGCTACTTTTCAGAAATCCGGGCTGGCTGAAAAGCAAGTGCAAGACGTGGAGGAGGCTTCCCCAAAGACAACCCTCCTCCTTCTCCTTTCATGATTCCCTGGCCAGCTGGGGTGGGGCCAGGAGGGTGCACATGAGTGGGGAGACCCTCAAGCAAGTGGTCAGGCTTGGCCAAAGCGTAGCAAAGGTGCACGGGGCGGGCTGGTTGACCAGCTGATGGCCAAGCATCTTTGGCAAGGGTGCTCCGGCTTCTCTGAACCTGACCCCCGGGTGCGCATGTGAGGTTTGGCAGGGCCAGCCCCCTTTTCCCGCTGCCCTGACCCTCTTTACTCCTCCAGCAGACTGGTGCCGACAGTGTTGATTGAAAAGCATCTTCCGCGTGGCAAAAGTCCCCTGTGTGAGATTTAAAGCTGTGGCTGGGCACTGCAGGCCTATCCCCCTTTCTGCTGTCCACACTGCCAGCTTTCATGTTAGCGAGGCCACAGTCAGCTGCAGCCGGGTCAGGCCTGGGCTGAGAGCAGGTCGTGCGTCTCCCTGAGTAGCCAAGGCACGCCCAATACCAACAAGGGCTGGAATAATTTCCCACAAGACTCAGCAAGAGATCCCAGTTGCTTCTCCACCTCCCATCATCGTCCTTACCTTCTCAAGCCAGGCGAGGAGTGACTAAAAGGGAAGGAGAGGGGAGGGGCCAGCCAGTGGTGGGATCTGGTTTGGCAGGGAACCACAGAAGAGAGCCCAAAGAGCCACTCTGGAGCTGCAGGTTGCCGACACCCGGGCTAGATCTGGGCATTAATAAAAGCTACTTTTGCACTGCTACAAAGAAAACTACATAGAGCTACATAAATAAAGTTAAAACACAAGTAGCGACAGGAATCTTGGTTATTGAACATAGCAGGCCTTAAACAAGACATGTACATGACTGCTTCCCTCAACAACCACAAAGCCAGCACTCCGAGTTGTGGTCATCAAGCAATTTCTGGGGTTGTTAAGTGGATAGAGTCCCAAGGAAAGAGCTTGGGGTGGGGGTGGGGGTAAGAAGCCCAGAAGGATACCCTGGGAACAAATCCTCAATGGGCTGTAGGAATGGAGCTAAAATCTTCAGGAAGGATCCAATGAAAGATTGATGTTGTCTCTGTCCACTGAAATTTTGGGTTGGAAATGTCAGCTCTGGAAGAGGAGAATCATGGCAATCTTTTTGCTCTTGAAGAGCTGTCCTGTATGTATCTGAGATTCTCCATGACAGTCTTACAGCCAGACACATAGAACCTTCCCTGCAGTATTCTCCATTGATTTTCCAGGGAAGGTAGCACAGAATATTGCAAATAGTGATCAGCTTTACAACAGCCAGTACCACTTTACAAGTGGTAAATCACCTTTTTCCTAAACCCATTGTAATTTCAAATGGTCATTAAAGTTGAAGACTATATGTAGTTCAGAATACTTTGAAGGAATCTCTGTTTTATAATATTCCTTTGAATTGTGTCGCATTCTTCATGGAAAATTCTACCCATTCTAAGCACTTGCCACTGCTTGCTCCTTTCCGCAGCAGCCACCCCTAGCCCATCCACCACAGTAGCCACTTGCAGAGCTTTCCCTCCTCCGGAACTCCCTACCCACACCTATGCCTTGTGTGCCTTGCAACTTTGGAAGCAACCATCCCCATGAGTTGCTCACACTAATTAATTAATTTATTAATATATTTATTAAATTTCTATGCCACACATCTCGTTATTCAAGGCAGTTCTTGTGCCCAGCCTTGCTTATATCACAGCAGCTGCTTATCTTCCCACCAGTCTGCTGTGATCTGCAGCTTCCTGCCAACTTTCCCATTGATGCTGCTTGTTAGAAACTGGCAAGAACTAGGACTAGGACATCTTACTTAACAACACATAATCCTTGTTTAACAAAGGCAATGGAACTGCCAGAATTGCTGTCACTAAGTGATGTGGTCAAGTGATATGCTTTACAAAAGCATCAGATAGAGGTGAAAATTCCAGTCCCAGTTTGACATTGTAACTTGAGGAGTACCTGTATTGAGACTAGCTATAATAACAGAATGTTGCATTTCTTACCGTTGTACTTCTTCCTGTTATTTATAGCATTGTAGTACAATTTAATTATCTATAAATCTCATATTTTGATGTCCATTAACTGGGAAAAACAGTACCTTTTGAACCAAAGTACATCAAATGGGCTAATTTACAGAATGTGTCTAAAATCGTGACTCCCAAGGGAATGAAATTTGGGGAGATTATGACAATTTTGTTGCTACTGGCTGCTGCTGCTAAATCAGGATGCAGGAAGCACGGAGCTGAAGACAACATGCAGGAAAATGAACGGTTGTTTTCACCAACCACTCCCTCCCATATGATTAAGTAATCTTATTTAGGAGGGGAAGGTTATTCCCTTGTGAGCAGCCTCACTGATCTCTGAGCTTCCTATCTCTCTGCTCTTTGCATCTGTAGATCAGGTGGGAGTGACAGCTGTTCCTCATCAGAGGCAGCCTGTTGCTGATACAGAGGTTACCCTGCAGCAGCAGTGCCTCTCCTTCCTCTTCTTAAGTGGGCGGTGACAATCTGGTTGATCGTGCCCCTGATGCCTGATGAACCTGGGACTGTGTCCTTCTCCATCCCATTCCTGGGGACCCTGGGTCTCCATGTCTGATGGCCCTGGTTCTGGTTCATCCTCCTCCTCCAAATCAGAAAGCAAAGGGCCATCACAATGTGAAGAAATGTACCTTTCCTGACCCACATCCTTGGTTCATTGTACACACCATTCCCAACCCACATCACCCTCAGACACACTTTTCCCGATTTGCACAGCACTTCTTTCCCAGCCTATGCCACCCATAATCAGCTCATCTTTCACACAGTGAGATCCCCTTCTTGACCCATACCATCACCCACTTATTATACCCCAATGATTCTTACGGATCCTTCTTGACTTGTGTCATTGCCCCATATTCTATCCAACCCACACAACACCTCTCATGCACTATTCCCAACTTCTGCCACCAAACTGCATGTCCTGCCTGACCCATGTGGTGGTATCTCTGGTGCACACCACTACTATTCTCAACCCATGTAGCACCTCTTGTGCATTCCCGAATATATACTCCTGATATGCATCCCTGCACATGAAGATAGCAAGAAGGTTGGAAGTTGCTCCCAGTGTCACTGCTTTTTTGCCCACCCTTGGTCATTCTGTTTCTCTGTTTAGGTAAGGAAATATCTCTGAAATGATGTTCCAACAAGGCATGGATTGGCTAGTAGAAATTAAATCACAGGCAGCATAGCAGGTGATAGCAACTAAAAGCAACTGGTTGATCTCAATCAAGCTTGAGTTGATCTAATTAATAGCTAGATTGCTATCCTATCCAAACACAAATTATTTTTCTTTTCCATGCAAGCCTGTGTAAATGTAATAGATTTCGTAAGCTCCAGTTGAGATGCTATTTTACCTAATATGCAATTTTACCACCTGTAAATTTTACCACCTGTAAAGCACATAAAGGGTATTTTTACACTAAGGAAATAAGCTATGGGAAATGGGCAGCTATATAAACCAAACAAATAAATAAAAATTCTGTAACATTTTTCCTCCTAGAATTTTTTCCTCACCTGTTTCTCTCCCAAAATTTCCTCATATCATATATGTCAGTGTATTTGGTTCATAGACTAAATAGACATAACAACAGATCAGCCAATGGGAGTTGATTGGTGACTGAAAGTTTTGGAGCCTGGGCGTGGCTTAGCTTTGTGCTCAGCTCTGAAATAGAAACAGAAACTTAAGCAGTCTGGGCTGAGCTCTGAATTACTGAAACTCATCTCCTCTGCTTGTGTGTTTTCTTCTTCTCCCTACCATGTTGAAAGAGCTTACTTCATATGTTTCATATATACTTACTTCATGTTATATTTTATATAGAGAGGGGGGGGGAGGGAGAGAGAGAGAGAGAGAGAGAGAGGTTATTGGATCCTGCTGAGTTCATTTAGTTGTGTGTGCTTCTGAATGTGTTTGCTACTGCAAACTCTGACAATATATTAACAACTTTATAAATTTATAAATATTGTTTACTTTCTCAACAATAATCTTTTGAACTGCAATTCATGAATTCATATCCTACAAAAGCTGGTCATAATAGACAAGTTACTCTGTTCATTTGGAATAATCCAGATTGGTTTTATATTGATTCTAAATACAGCTAAACGTTGCATTATAAATGTTCACACAATTGTTGAACATGCACGTTTCCTTGGCCTGGTCCCATAAGGTGAGATTCTGCCAACACAAGGATTTTTGCAATCAAAATACTCATTGTTTCAGGATTTCACAAGCTCTTTAATGTTGAAAAGCTGTGATTTGTGGCCTTTTTGAAGACTGCCCTTGCTTTATCAACATAAATTATCCCCAGGAGAGCTGGAATTGAATCTCTCATGTATCATAATCAATGTTCAACACAGCTTGTAAGGATGCTATTTTTTTCAATGAACTACTTGTTAACTAATTTCATAACACGCTGCCCCAAAAGCAGGTAGTTCACTGCTAAACAATTACTTTTAGAAAACAGTATTGCATTGAATACTTATTTAAACACACTGTCTTAGCTATATTCTGTTTATATTCTTTTTCTTGGAACTAAAGCTATGATTATTGAAAAAAAAATAGAAAAGTTTTTTCTGTAGCATCATCAAACTATGTCTTTTAGAAAGTTCATGTTTAATGGGGGGAAAGGGGTTAACACCATAAATTAGGCAAAGCAATTCAAGCTTTGATCTCCACTATTTGTTTCCTCAGCATTATATTTCACATAAGATAGCACAAAAGATCACCCCAAATCACAATACCTGTAATACCTATGAAATCCAGCCCACAATGTTTGATTTTTATAAAAACAGATGTAATTGTTTTCTTCAGAATCTTACCTTTTTCTTTTATGCCATTAGTTCCATTAAAGTGTTGTGACAGTGATCCAAATGATCCAATTATGTTTAATTACCATAGTACAAAAGAGGACAAAAAGCACAATGGCCTAGAATATTTAACCCTATATGTAATTTTCTCTAGAAATTGATGTACATGTTATTTTGGGATTGAAAATTCATTAAGTTTTATTTACATCTCATCTATACTATTCTTCAGGCAAAGAAAACACCAGTAAAAAATCATAGATGAATTTACAAGCAAAACACAGACTACTGCTTATTTAGGGGCAATTGAAAGATATTATTTTAAAGAGATTCAGTGGAGATTCAGCATGTTTTACATGCAGATTTCAGGTTAGGTCACTTGTTCTTCGAATTAAAAAAGATCAAGTTCCAGGTGACAGGAATGAATGTACACTTGTCATAAACTTGACACATTTAAAAATAAAGCAAGAAACAAACATACTTGGACAAGCAAGTTAATCAACACTAGATAGACTCATATGCTGAATTGGTATAAAGTAAGCTATTATGTTTTTTTTTATTTTTATAGTCTGCATATACAGATTAAGCCTTTTTCTCTAAGTTCATATTTAAGACGTGCAATATGAAAATGTATTTAACACTGTCCTCCAAGCTGTTTTTGGCTGAAGAAGCAGCTTTTCATCAAATACACTCTCTAGGACAGGGTGTCTAACTCAAGGCGATGTGGTCGGGTGTGGCCCGTGAAGCCATCCTGGTCTACCCAATACGAAGAGGAATGATCAGACCAGCGTAGCTTTGGCCCAGTCTACCCAATGCAAAGAGGAAATATGCCAGCAGTTTGGTGAGTACCATCAAGCTGGCTACACCCACCCAATCAGCCACACTCACCCAGTCAGCCATGCCCACCTACCCACCCCCCCAAGGTCAACCACAGCCCTGATGCGGCCAATAAAATTGAGTTTGACATCCCTGCTCTAGGAGCAATACCTACACAAGCAATATTCATATCAACAAAATAAAAATATGTATGCATAACTAATACCAAATAATAATTTATTATATGCACTTATCTCTTTCCTTTAATTTTTTAAATTTGGGGATATATTGCATTAACATATTATACAACTTCTTATGTAAGCACAAGCTTTGGAATTTGCAGGTTGTTAGTACCTACTATTCAAAGATTTTAATTTTTAAAAATATAAGTTTGTGAAGCACATTATTGTCATTACTGTATATCATTATTGTAAGTTGAAATATGAATTCAATTTGTTTAAAATTATTTTAAGTCATTCTTTAAGAATTATTGTAACTTGTTTTCAAGCTTATTAGAATCTCATTTTAGAGAAACACTGTCTTATACTAATTAATATGGGAGCTCATCTATACTTTTTTACTGACCTAAGTAATGTTTGATGAAAAGGAATTTGTTACTCCTGATATTTCAGGAACAACTCCTAACTAAAAGTAAAGTGCCTCACAAACTATTGTCAAAGGATCCTGGTTTACATACAATAGTATTAAAGTGCTGCAGTTAACCTTCTGGATTTTCATTAAAAATGTCTTATTATAGGTACATAATTTAGACACAAATTGCTTTAGTATTTTGGCTAACATCCTGGTTTTAGAAGATTCTCAGTATGAAACACTATATTTATTACAGTTTTGACATCAGATTAATTTAAATCAAGGCAATAAATTTTAATTACTTCTTAAAAAGAATTACCAAGGACCCAACTGGAAATAAACAAACCGTGCTATGGGTGATCTCAAGTTATGACAGCAATGTGGACCATAAAGGTTTGACATCTCTGGTTAGCGATGACAATCCTTTTGTCTTAACCAAATTTCATCAGTCACTAGGCCAGAACCCAACCTGATCCAAGTCATTCCCAGCTTGCTTCTTCCCAGCCCCAAGCTTCATTGGTAAGGTAAGGGACTGTAGGCCTCTTCAAATTAGAAATTTTTTTCCAAACTTATGCAAACTGATATTATTCCCATTCTCCAAGGTCTAAATTAACTCAAGATACCACTTACTTT
>JAEANM010015806.1:0-13494 GCA_017656035.1 Myanophis thanlyinensis
AGGGGAGGGATGGAGGGATGTAGCTATTAATTAATTACACAGTTGCTAAGTGAATCTGGCATTTCCTTTGACATAAGATGAGATAATGTAAAATAAAATAAGGTAAGATAAAATAGCCTTTATTGTCGTTTTTTACTATGAGCACACTGGCACACATTAAAAATGAAATTATGTTGCCTGCTCTCAAAATAAATATATCTGTACACATACATAACACACATATACACATGATACACACACACAAACACACACCAATCACTGTCCATTCTGAATACCTAGTAGAATGAGGAAACTTGAGAATTCCCAAGGTTGATGCTATACGGAACCAAAATGTGACTGAATCTAGAGATGTTCTGCTTCGGGTACCACGAAGCCCATCCCCAGAAGGCAACAAGGAAAACAGGTGGTGAAGAGGATGGGTAGCCTCTCAGACAATCCTGCGGAGCCTGTTCATGCAGCTTTTTCTATGCTACGCCCTGGATAGAAGGAAGTGAAATACATGGGACTACTGCAATACTCTCTACATGGGGCTGTCCTTGAAGACTACCCAGAAGCGTCAACTGGTCCAGAACAGGGCAGCCAATTGCTTGGGGATACAGCTCAACAGGTGCATCTGAATCTGGGCCCTGAACTATCTTCCCATACGGTGTTGGTTTTAATTAGTTTAAAGCCCTACATAGCTTGACATTCCAAGATAGTTGCAGAAATGTCTCCTCCAGCCATTTTCAAAATCCACATGGCTCACCCCTACACTAGCCCTCTGTTTCTGTGATTATTTGGAGGGGGTACAAGCTGCCTTTCTGTTGCTACACCCCCCACGGAGGAATATTTGCTCCTCCCCAGAAATTCACTCGGTTCAAATGCCGTGTTGTCAGCCTTCTGCAAAGCCTCTTTATTTCTCAACCTCGGCAAAATTAAATTGCGTGGACTTCAACTCCCAGAATGCCACAGCCAGTGTGAGGAATTCTGGGAGTTGAAAGTTAAAAAGATACATACATGGTTGGAAAAAATGATAAAACAACATATTGATTTAAAACCAGAAATTTTTTTATTGGGCATTCTACCGGAAAAATATAGCAAGGAAAATGTATGTTTGATTTTACCTATATTAACAGCAGCCAGGGTTGTATTTGCACAATATTGGAAAAATGAAGCGATCCCAACAGAGCGGGCGGTGATTAGAAAAATGCTAGAATGTGTGGAAATGAACAGATTGACACTGGAAATTAAGGAAAAAGAACAAAATGAATACTGTAAGATATGGGAGCTATTTTATCAATGGTTAGGTTAAAAAAAGTAAGAAATAGACATATGGATGTAATTAAGATTAAAGATATGAAATAAAGAAAAGGTATTTACACGTGGTAAGAAATAAGAGACGACTATTACCTATAAGTCGTGATTGATGAAATCATAATAGAACATGTTATTATGTATTATCTGGTAAAATTACTAACCTCCGAGCTTTCCGACGTGCGTTGAAAACCCATCTCTTCCAGCTAGCTGGGCTGGTCTGACACCTCAGGGCTATTTTAATATGTTAATCAAATTTTAAAATTTTATAATTTAACTTAATTTTTTAACTTTTAACTGTAATTTTTAAATTATCAGCTCATTTAATTATTTTAACTGGTTTTTTAGATTTTGTTTATGTGTTTTTTACTTACTGTACACTGCCCCGAGTCCCTAGGGAGAGGGGGCGGTATATAAATTCAATAAATAAATAAATAAATGATATGTCACGTGACGACAACATGATGCCACAAGTTTGACATCCGTGATTTATCATAAAGCAACAATTTTTTGAATCTCAGATGGCCTAACTTACAGAATCCATCCAAAGATTGGGACCCATAACTTCTGTGGGATTGAAATTTGGCAAAATTGTGGCTGTTTCAGTGCCACCAACTTCCCAGGAACCAGTAGGTTGCATGGCATGAGAAGCATATCCTTGCCCTCTTTCCAACCTCCTTCTGGCCCCTGTGCCCAATCAGCTGAGAGCAGGGATTAATGACTGAATGGCCATTGGCTGTTTGAACTGAGCCCAAAATTTGAAATGTCTTAACTGCAATGGCCACTGAAGGAAGACTGAGGGAGCAATTCAAATACCTCCTGGCAAGCTGGGAACTGTTTGAGGGATGCTGGCAGTTGACAGGGAGTCTTTTTGCTCCCTGGAGGGAGGGAATCCTTGGAAACTTGTCAGAATGGGGAACAGGGACGCAGATTTCTCCACAATCCCCAGCTCCTTTGTTTCCCCTCCCCACAACAAAGTGGCAGGCACTTCCATGGGTCAACTGAAGGGGAGGAGGCTTCACTGGAGTTATCCTGAGTGTCACGAATGGAGGGGCAATGGCACAAACCTATGCTATATTTGGAAAGAGGAAGGATGAGACAGTGATTCAAATACCTGCTAATGAGGTAGGGCTGTCTGGAGGGGCACAAGCAGTCAACAAGTGAGCCCTCTTCCTTTCTTTATGTACATGGAGTAAAATATAATAAGGAAAAGTAGTAAGTAAGAGCAGCTGGCTTGTGTCATCATCCAGTCATGGCCAATGAAACCAATCTAGAATCCAAATAAAACAAAAGTAGAAACTTTCCTGATTGTATAATTTTTGTATTATCAAAAATGTCCTATAGAAGTCAAATATGTTTGGGCAGCTTAAACAATAATACAGCTAGATCATCTCTAGAGTAATTTTTGTGGTTTCATATTGGATGGAAACCTTAGCAAGTGTTGTTAAATACTCATAGTTCTTTGATTATTGGATGACTTATATTATAAAGTTCAATGAAAGTATCTGTAGTGTCTCAGCTTCATTTTGATTAACTTTGATTGAAGCTTGAGATATAGCCTCTTTGTCCTTATGAAAAGGTATATCACTATAATTTTATCATATATTGTTTTGTCAGATTAAGACAGACAATGGACTTAGAAGTGCCTTGCTTTAAAGGAATGATTATAAATGACATTGCTTAATGAATTAAGAGAGATTTTTGTGCCTTTGAAATAATATCTTTTATTGTTGTGCACTTCAAAATCATGAATACTCCTTGATAATATAATCTATTTCTGTCCAGTGAGCATCAGTGCCTAATTTATAATATTTCTTAAATCATATTTATGCTGAACTTCAGTATGCCCTGAATAATTTGAATTTGAATGTATTCCACAAACATTTTCCAAGATACAAAATGTGCTACTTTTGTTTCATTATACCTTGGAGTAAAATAGGTTTTCACTATAATACACAGGAAGTATTGAAAATGTTGACTGTTATGCTGACCAGACTTCTCTGAACAAGTTTTACACAGATGTTGTTGAAATATGTTGTTACATCCAAATTCATAACTGCATTAAGATTGATAAAAGAATTTTTAAATATAGCAAAATACTTCAGCATTCATTTCACTTTTTCTTTTTAAAAAGGAAAAGGTTTAAATAATACTGGCTTATAGAAATGTTTACTTATCATGAGACATGGTCTATAATTCAATTGGTAGTGTTATCTTCCATTAGTTATCACAGGAAACTGACTTTTAATAGAATTGAGTACAGGTACAGTAGATTATTTCCTTGAGAACACTTATCTAGCAAGAAATCCTATGGAAAATGGAAAAAAAAAACCATGGCTAGAGGTTTGGTACTGTTAAATCAGCTCTGCAGAGTTTTCTTTATAGCAGGAATAATTCCATTGGAAACAACTGTAGCACTAGGCCGAAATCGCTCCCTTAAAGAGTGGTTAATGAGATCCATGAAACAATTTTTGAATTAACAAAATGTCCATAAACTTGATAAAAAAAAGCTCATTTGTTGGCACTGGAGCATTCCAGATCATCAGGAAGAAACTCAGTTTGCAATTATTTGTGAAAGAAGAATTTTATAAGTATTAACTTGTCCTTCTTTGAAGAATTTCCTTAGTAGCAACAAGATTCTCATAAAACCCCAATTTCTTCCTACTATTGGTCTTGTCTAAATCTTTACCTGAGGGGAATCTTCCATGTGTTCAAAGGTGTGGACAGTTCCTCTTAGTCAACCATCTGTATATGTTAGAATATGACCCAGAATTGTCCATTATAAATAAATGTAGACACATTGCAATGGAAAGGATTTGAAAATACTTGGTTTTATATCCATGTGGAAACATTATATGAAGATTATTTAGCTATGCAACCTCAGAGCCAAATGGGGTGAACAGCCAGGAATCTTATGGGGCCATCAAAGGAAAGCTACAAATGCCACATATTTCCAATTGCAGTGAAAGACCACTCCACAAAGATTAAATTCACAAGCTTGAAATGTTGCCTTCTGGTGGTCCTTCTCTGTTAATATGCTTCAAAGAGCTTTTGAGGGCTGCTTACTTGATATTTCAGTCTTTGCCTCTTTATTCTAAACGGGAACTCCTCATCCATTCAAAGCATCCCCCTTGAAGTACAATCATGCCGAAGAAAAATAAGGGTGAAGAAGCTGATTATCTTCACTCTATTTTTTTTAGCTAAAGTTTATCTTTTATTAGTAAAAAAATGTTTACGTTTTATGTTAGTTAGTGGTCGTTATTTTTAAAATAATCTTTTTGAGAGATTTTGTCCTTTCAGGGTATCAGCTGACTAAAATAATTACTGAGAGAAGTTAATGGGTTATCAGCAGATCTCTTTTGAGTACTGTACTTGATTTGCATATTTTTTTATCTTCCTTGCAGATATTGCCGTGGTGGAAATGAGCGATGCTTTCCGTCAGCCCTCCCTCTTCTATCATCTGGGAGTTCGAGAGAGCTTCAGTATGGCCAACAACATCATTCTCTACTGTGATACAAACACAGATTCTTTGCAATCACTGAAGGTACAGATGCCTTTCTAAAATTAAGGCAGAGCTTGGGTAAAAGCAAGGCAGACTGGAGAAAGATACAGAGAAATGTATCATTGTGTTGTGTGGAATTGTTGGTATCTATGTAATTCTCAGTTTTAGTTGCTGCCCTGATAGCCTAGAAGCTTGGGAACAGCTCAGGGTTTTTGTGTGCTGTCTGAAAAGTCCCATGTTGGAACAAGATTGATATAGGAAGTGAGGTTAGAACGATTGCGGAAACTGAAGCTTCTCACGTGTGTAAGCTTGTGGTTCTTGGAACTTCTGTGGTTCTGTTTCTATTTTTTCCTATGAATGTGAAGAAAGTTCTCCTTCAGTCTCGACCAGATGTGGATTATAAAAAATAATTGCTTTATCAAGGAAAGGGAGGAACTATATTCAAAATATACTTTTTTCTTTAAAAAAAAAATCTCTTGGCTTTTCCTACTAATTTTTGTTTTTCTAAGAAGTTGCCTTAAATGCTTACTATGGTTAATCATCTAAGCGACATATTGCTAAATCATTTTAATACGAAAAACGCAAGAGGTAAATACTAAGTATGTTTCACAGCACATGTATCTGGATTCTAGAATTAACCCATTTCCTAGATCATATACATTGAGCTTGCAAGCCATAGTAAATAAAAAATAAAAGCCTAAATGAATCAAGCCTCACGCTGTGTTTTATAGCTGCCCTACAAATATTAGTTGTGCATAGATAGTGATTCCTTGTTGCTCCTTGGAATCTAATAATGTACAAAGGTCTATATCAAAACAGTTTAGCAATTAGACACATAAAGAAGAACAAATCCTTGAAAAAAATTTGGGATACACCTAACATTGCTGGAAAGAACCTAGAGCAGTGGTGGCGAACCTTTTACTTACCGAGTGCTGAAAAGTATGTGCTTTGTACATGCCATCTGCACTTGCTTGCAGCTTCTCCACATGTGCTGCATGTGCAACCATATCATCTGCACATGCATGCAGCTTTTGCACATGCAATGCATGCGTGCTGCACGCAGGCACTCACGCACACAAGAGCAATCACGTGTGCATGCGCAGGAGAGCTCCGAAGACCAGCTGGATTTCCTGCTGCAATTGTGCACATGCACAGCGGAGGCCCGAAGACCAGCTGGGTCTTTGCAATCGCGCATGCATGCATGCGCAATCATATGTGTATGCTCAGCTGGAGGTAAGTTGTCCGACAGCTTGTGTGCCCAGCAAAATGGCTCTCCGTGCCACCTGTGGCACCCATGCCATAGGTTCACCATCACAGACCTAGAGTATTATAATTACACTAAGATAGCTTTCATTTACAATATTCACGACACATTTAGCAAGTGCTGGTTTGGGAAATTCTAAGAAAACATAGTTCCTTTTCAGGTAGATCAGGTCATCATCATACTGATCTGATAGTTAAAGAGATTTTTATACTATTCAAGTTCTCCGTACCTTCTGAGAAAGTGTCTAGCAACTAACATTATTGTCTTGCACCTCACAACCCCTGCTTGCATATGCATATTCATATCTCTGGAGCTCAGACAGATCCAGACTTGCACAATGTAAGTACAATTCATGGGTTGATTTTATTATATTACTTCTACTTTTTCAGTAGTTTTATTGTATTCAAGTCCTAGCATATTCTTAATACTATTCTTATATTACTTTTCTGTGCATTTAAATTGTTTATATATTGCCTATCTAGCTACAAATTCCTAAGAGTTTGCAACATTAAAATGCAAGTCACATACATTTAACCTGCAATCAGATTGATCAGACAAGAATACTGAAATAGACCAGCATGTCTATGGCCTTGAGTTATGGAAGGATACCATCTTGAGGCATCAAATGTGAAGATAAATGAACATGTTTTCAGCTTGTTTGTCAGTTGTAATAAGATTGATACAAGCTTTATCTCAAGAGGGAGGGTATTTCACAGAGTAAGAACCACAGCAAAAAAGACTTTCTTGTTGCTTAATATCAGCTGAATGTACAAAGGATATGAGAAAATGAGGATGATCTCTACTAATGGTTACATCAGTTGGATTGGCCTACATGAGATATCTCTCATGCATATGGTAAACAGTTATTTGTGTCTTGGCCATCAGAAAGACTGACTATAGAAGGCAGTCAAAAAATATAACCACTCTTCTGCTTTTTCATGGCCAGGAAAAAATGGAATTGGTATCCCATGTTTATATCAACTTTGCGTTGTAGATATGTTTTATTTGTGAAGCCCAGTTTCAAGTACCTCTTTCAAAGGCATGTTTGTTCCTTTCAGTGTCCAAAGGCAATTTAGGTGTATTTCAGATAGGTCAATACTTGTCAAAAAGGTACCATCTCTATCAGGAGATAGACATTCTGTACAATGTATGCCTCCTTCATTAAAAAGCCTTTGGATAGACAGTTGAATTTTATTGCTCCATTTGAAAATAAATCTCTCCCTGACAAAATTCTCCTTTTTGTATAACAGTAACAACAAATATAAATCTATCAAAAGTGTTGTAATCTGTAGCCCAGATCTATAGAGCTCCAGGAAAATCAGGAGATCCAGACAGTTCAAACGTATAAAGATTTACTGTAAACTTCAACTCTCTACAAGAATCTGAACTACTAACAGCCAAGGGAAATTAGCAAGAGATAAGACTAGAAGGAATTCAAGGTGGGCTGGACTTAGATCTCTTGTGGGCATGAGGGGACTCATGACTGATAGCACATTTGACCTCTTCCTCAGATTCAGCCTGATCATCTACTACATGATCTTCCTATGTACATGTAGGACTTAAGCCAGATGGGATATTAACCTTTTCTTTTCATGTACAAACATATGCTTTTATTTACTTTCACTTCTCAAACTCCTCAGAGGTATTTTTAGTTGGGGTGCATGTAGCTTGGAATTTTACTCATATGCTTCATATTGAAGATTTCAAGAAGGAAATATTTTATATTCAGAAACATTGTGATATATATGATACTACATTATCGTGTTGCTGTCAGTTCTAGCCAATTGTGATGCTGTTATAAATAACAGTTGATGAATATGAGGTTTCCAGTAACAAATAGAACTATTTTTAGCAAAGGCACAAAACATTATTGTACTGAATAGTTACTTAGGATAAAAGCTTGCAGTCCAGTAGGATAAGGATTTAGGTCTCCTTTTCCTTTTTGATTGGGCCTTCTTTTTTCCTGATGTCATTCATAAATGATTAAAATGTGCAAAAGAAATAGTCTGGAATATACAAAAATGTTGATGTGTCATTGTTGGCATGCTATTAGTTCAGCTTTATATCAGCATAAATACTCAGACATGAAAGCAGATTGATTGATTGATTAGTAAGTTGCTCAGTAAATAGTTGTGATATTTTTTTTTACTGTTTAGTTACTTTTTTGCCCCTTTTCATTGATACATTTGAACTTAACACATGAAGCTTTTCTTACTCGCTTATGCGTATTCCAAGAAAAGTTTCATCTGTTTAATTTCTAGGGCCAAAACTTTTTCATTTAATAACATGATAAATTTTAGTGATACTTAAAGCCCTTTCATTCAGCAACTAATATAATGCTATGATAATATGATGTAGCACCTATCAGCAATTTATTTTTATGCCAAGCAAGAGATTTTTGGGAAGAAAATCTAAAATTCCCAGATAAAACAAAATTAAATATATTTTTTGTTAAGTGTTCAGTAAGTAGATGCATATGTTGTACATGGGTAGTTCTCTCATCTATTTTTTTTTTTTTTTTGCTTTTACAGGAAATTATTTGCCAGAAGAATAATGTAAGTATATTTTTAAAAACAAAAGTGAAATTTCAGCTTCTGCTATATATGTTTCTGCATTATGAAAAGTTCCTTATTGGTTGATAACTTGTCTGAAGATTGTAATTCTACTGATTTGTCCATTAAATTATATAACTATCAAATAATTCAGTTTAATTTCCAGAAAAACTTTTTTGGAACCTTAATAAATTTGATGCTCGGTATTGTATTACTGTAATCAGTTTTTTTAATCTTTGGGTGCTTTTAAGATTTTCTGTTTTCTTCAAATGAACAGTCTTTCTTGTATTATTCTCTTCATATTTTCTTTACTCATTTTATTCTTACAGCTTCCCACTGAGTTTCTTTTAACCTGGTTTTCCTTTTCTGCTTCTGCATTTGCAAGCTGTGTTCAGATGGATGCATTTCCTGTCTCTACAAATGTCAGTGGTTGATAGACTTTGCATATCACGCAGACTTCCCAGCGCTCATAACTCATGCAGACTTTTGTATACAAAAGAGAAACTGCATTGGTTAGGCCAGAAGTATATATGTAGCTCTGTAAAAACTTCCAGAAGTCTGTAAATAGTTTGGTATAGCAAAAAGAAGTAGTGAGCTCTCCATGATATGGGTGGGAACTGTACCATCTACACAAGGGGCTTTTGCCACATCTGAAGGAAACAGATTCCATTAGTCTGCATTTTGTAAAAAATTATTTGTATCTATCTTGATTCTTCTGCATTAACAGGCTTCCGTCTGCTTTGAATCTTCCACTGATGAAAAATCATTGAGTGACTTGAGGGAGCTATCCTTTAAAAATGTGTTTGATTTTATTTTGCTAAACTAGTAGAAGGTGAGGCATGACCAAAAGCTGCTGGTGGAAGTAGTGGACAGGTTGATGTAGTTATGAGAAGATGTTTCTGTAGGAACCTAGACATCAATATGTATACGTGAGAGAGAGAGAATGAGGGAGGGAGGAAGAGAGAAAGGAAGACAAAGAGAGTGAAAGGGAGAGAGAAAGAAACAGAAAGGAAGGAAGGAAGGAAGGAAGGAAGGAGCCTGTCTGTAAATGGGATAGGGCTTGTAGCATAGATATAATGTGATCTTGGCAGATCAGACCTGCCAGTATCTGGGCCACTATATTTTGAACCAAATACAGTTTCTGGGTGGTTCTCAGAAGCATCCCCTTGTAGAGAAGAATTATGCAGCTCTTTTGAACTTGAAGGATTTGCCTTAAAGGAATAAGACTTCTCTTTATTACCTTAGCAATTTGCGGCTTTTATTTTTCCCCAGTGTGAAATGAACCAGAAACATTTGTTGATTTCAAAGCACAGGAGAATTTATTATTACTGCCTCTAATATAAGAATATAGTCAACTTACAGTCAAAGCTAAATTGGCACTAGAGTAAGGGTCAACAGAATTTACGGATGGGTGGACTTAGGTCTTTTATAACAATGCAATGACTCCAAGTTATGACACTTTTAAACCTGTCTTCCAGCTCAGCCTCTTTGTGTCCTATATCCAGGGGACTAATGATGTTATTCTGAGATGAAGTCAGTCACGAGACGACAAATATGGAAAAATGTCAATGTTTAATATGACTGCCATGTTTAATAGAAAAAAAAAGGATAGAGATGACACATACTACAAAGTGTAGGGTGAATTTTGGCTAATGTGTGATAAATTTGATCAATTTAAAATCATATGGTGATAGATAGTGAAAAAGTTACCATATCTTTTCTTGCCAAAAACTAGCAAAGCAAATCAATTTTCCAGAATTATAACTAGAATTATTGTGTACTTTCTGTGCCTACATCACATTTACTGTAGTCTTTATTTCAGAAGACAATGTTACCCCGTTGAGTTTTAAGACAGCTGTAAAAAGTTAGACTTTTGAGAGTGGGAAAGCCCATATTGGTTGCGTTTGGAGGTTTGTTGTTCTTCAGTAGCCATGGTTTTCTCTGTAGTTTGACTTTTGGTTGTTATTTTATGATATTTTTTCCTATTTAAATTTTCTTGGTAAGAGAAGAGAATGTAGGCCACCCACAGTCTCTCTGGATAGAAACAGCACCTAAACTAATAACGAAATGATTTAGCTCAAACATCTTTTGTTGCTAAGTGCTCCGTACCAACACTTGTCTGTATCCCTCACTGTTTTATGAACTAGGAAGGATATGCAGCTGTGCCTTGAGCAGAAAAGATAATGAACCTGCACAAAACTATAACTTGAAGGCAGCACAAAAGCCAAGCTGATCCTGCAGAGAATTCAGAAGTTCCTGGGTTGGCAGAGTGAGGAGACTATTCATTATTTGCAAGAACAAATAACACCTTTGAGAACATGAGATGGAACCCCAAAATAATATTTATCCCAATTCTCTCAGTACAGAAATTATGAAATCAGATTATGATTAAGTGTCATGCAACTCTGGTGTTTCATAACTGTAGCATAATAGTTTGATCAGGAGAACCATTTATCCTACCTTATCTTTGTTCAAATAAGAGAAACACACTGTGTGCCTTTCTGCTGTTGTCTGATAAAATTGCAGAAAGGGTCTTGTCTTCCATAGTTCAAATCTGATAGTAAGTAGAATTCTGAAGAGGCCAGAGAACTCAACTCATTTTAGGATTCAAGTGCATAGGATGGGGAAAAGTGTTGGTATGTATGGAGATAGTTTTAAAAAAAAAATAGGATTGAAGAACGTTGTCTCTTGTGAGGACTGATCATTGAACATGTCTTCCTTTCTATGAGCTTCAGACTATTTGGTGGTATTAGGAGGAAGGATGCTTTATCTTAGGAGTTCTCATTTGCCTGGCATCAAAGTTATCCAAATGCAGCATTCCAATTGGCAATTTGGGAAAAAAAATATTTTGCGCAGCTGGGTAGGATGTCTTTTTTTTTGTTTCTTTTCTATATTTGAAGATTATATCAGAAAACCGAACCAGGAAATGTGTTTGAAAGTGATTATATTTTAGGCATGGGGAATGCAACTTTGGGAAATGACATTATAGAGGAGTGTCCCAAACTACTGAAGTTTTTGTCTTCTAGTGATATTAATGAAAATATTAAAAATTCTCAGCCTGACCAGAAGTAGCAGCAATTAATTTGAGTATATGCTAGATATAAAATCTTGATGCCACCTGCATTTCTTTTAGGATTTCTGGTGTGAAGTGGCTCAGGTTTTTTAGGAAGGCAGCCATCTCTTCATTCATTTTATTTCTGCATTTGAAAAATTGTATACAAGTTGTTTTATCACAACACTAAAACATGTAGTTAATTAATTTATTCTTAATTACATTTCCATGCATGTGGTCTAAAGCAGCTAATAGGGATAAATTGCAAAATGCAGTACAAATTTAAAAAAAAAGAATAGTATATTTTATTTGGTCAAGTGATTAGACAATAAGGAATTTGTACCCAGTGCAGAAGTGCTCCATGTACATGCAATGCAATAAGATAATAATAATCATAATAATGATACCAATGATAGGGGATAGTAGAGAAGATGAGAAGGATAATAATAATAATACTACAGCCATACAACATGGGTGAATATACTTAGACATAAAACAGTACTGTGAGGATTAGATGTTCAGCAGAGTGATGGCATAAAGGAAAAAAAAACTGTCCTTATGTCTAGTTGTTGTGGCATGTAATGCCCTATAGCAACGTCCTGAGGGAAAAAGTTGCAAGAGATTATGTCCAATAATCTGTAGTGTCTGTATTTATTTTCTCAGTTCTCCACCGGATCCGTGCAACATGCAGGTCTTCTATAGAAAGCAGGCTGGTTGCAATTCTTTTTTCTGCAGTCCTAACTATATGTTGGAGAATGTACCTATCCTGTTTAATTGCTGTACAAAATGAGACAGTTATAGAAGTACAGATGGGTTTAATAATTCCTCTGTAGAATTATCTCAGCAGCTCCTGGGGCAGCCTGAATTTCCCATGTTGACATTAGTGTTGTGCCTTTTTGAAGACGGTTCTAATGTTAGATGTCCATTTCAAATCCTGGGAGATTATAGAACCCAAAACTTGAAGGATTCTACTACTGATACTGAGCTGTCAAATATAATAATTTTAAATTCCAAAAACAGAAATGCCAGTGAACAATGGATGGATGTTCTGCATTGATTTTTTTTTTTCTATTTATGTTGTTAGTTGTCCAGAATTAAGTGATTTGGATGGCCTCAAAATTTAAATAAATAAATATGAAATGTAGTGAATCCACGTTCCTAGCAGAGGTGAAATTCAGCAGGTTCTAGCAGGTTCGCTAGAACTAACAGTAAATTTTCGAAGCAGTTTGGAGAACCGGTTGTTAGAAGAAATCTCCTTTTGTTTTTTTCCACTTTACAGGATTAATCCTGTAAAGGCAGGAAAAAAACATCCTGGTGTTGTTTGTAGCCTAATCTTTATTGCTCTGTTTACAGAAACCATCCAGTCACATGAGCTCCCTCAGCCATGCCCACCAAGCCACACCAACAGAACCGATAGTAAAAAAGTTTGAATTCCACCACTGCCATCTAGGTTTCTGGCCCAACTGCAGTTTCCTATTGCACATGCTCAACTTAGTTAGGAAAATCTATCTGGCCCAACTGTAGAACATGCTGATGGCTCACAGGAGAAATAGCACGTAATTTGTACAGTGAAGAAAAATAGCTGTGCATAAATAGACTTCACAAATGACATTAATTCTGAGGGAGAGAGGGAGGGAGACAGAGTGGAGAGAGACAGAGACAGAGAGAAAATAGAGAATTATGCAGCAACTTAACTGTTTCTAGAAGTTAATTTGTAACTGCTCCTTGAATGTTTCTTCTTCCTTGTCTAAGTCAAATTTTAATGAAGCCACTTTCTTGGCTTTGTTGTTGGCAAAAACAAAAATAAGTCATTTATTTATTTATTTTATTT
>JAEANM010015807.1:0-13493 GCA_017656035.1 Myanophis thanlyinensis
ACACACACACACATATACACACACATTCATAAACAACTCTCCATAGCTTACATCACTTACAGTGTAGACAAAATATTAAAAATACCATGTTATGATTAAAAATTAAAAATGTACTAATAAAATCAGACTAATAGAAACCTAAACCAAACCCAAAACCAAAGACCCTACATTACACTGTTGTCTCTGCGCATGCGCGGGTGGAGTTCTCTCTCTAGTCCGCCCGTGCTGCACTGCAGGCCGACAGCTGATTGGCTGCCGGCCTGAAGAGTCCTGATTGGTCAGGACAAGCTGTAAGCTGATTGGCTGCAGGCGGAGCCGCGGGAAGGTATAAAACAAGTGGCCTACCTGCAGTCAGTGCTTTTTGTCCGTGAAGAGAAATAAAGGGCACCCTCACGGTTATCTAGACCAACCTGTGTCTGAGAGTTTTTTAGCGCCTAAACAACCGGGATTTCAGGATCTAACAACCACCATAAAATACCACAAAAATAAATGAATGGAATAGAAGATGGCCTAGTGCACAATTCTCTGATAACTGTTCTCTTTTAAACATTTTTTTTCAGAGCCAGCAAGGAGGGCTAGTCTGATATTCCTTTGGAGTTTACTGAAACCACTGGTACCACCATGGAGAAGCAGCACATTCTGGTTTTTATTCCCTTTGGTCACTTGGCAGTGTGAGGCAATGAGGAGTTACTTATTAAATGAACCAGTACTTTGAACTTTGAATTAGCAATATGAGGAGATTCTCCTGCAAGTGCCCAGGTGCCACATGGTAATGGGTTTTTATAAATTAAAACCAACATTTTAAATATTTGTTAATCTGGTGCTTACAGGTTAGGATTCCTGGTGATCTGCTTGATAACCTGGCAGTAAACCTCATCATGCAGAATCTTCTTATTTTTGCACAACTGTAAAAACCCAGGGGGGAAAAAAGTGAAGAATTTAGTCTCCTTGTCTCTTGCAGGCCTCATGGGAGGCACTAGGATTACCCCTGTTCTAAGAAACACTGGAATATTAATTTTTTTCTGCAATGATCCCTAATTGTACTTTGCAATCCTGAACTCCCAAGGCTGGAGTGTTATCTGGCACTTTCACTGAACTCTGAATCAGATTGAGGTCAGTATCTCGTGAAAATCTGCATTGTGGTGGATTAGGAGTGTATGAAAAGGCCTTTGGTTCTGGTGAAAAACCAGAAACTGGGACTTCCTATTCCACTTAGCCATTACAGCTTTAGCAAGCAGACTTTGCTGGCCGAAGAGGCAAGTTAAGAGTGCCACAGAAAAGGAACCAGGAATGAATTTACTGCTGATCTCAGAACAAGAAGCTCAGATCTTCTCAAAACTTTTCACAAAAAGGTCCCAAGGCAACAGAACTAGATTATCATAGTCTGGAATAAGCCAAACTACATCTAAACCCATTTGTGCAAAGTACATGTAAACCCATTAGTGATGAGAACTCATGTTTTGAAATGACTCAGAACTTGGGGTATTTAACATCTTTCGTTTCCTAACATTTTTGCTTCCTTTCCCTCTTCCCATTCCCTCCTGATTATCAGCTGTGATGTCTTGCTCCCTTTTGGTATCTTTGATCTATGATTGTTACTTTGCAAATTCATAAACTTAATTTAATTTAAGGTAAGGTAGGAGTTCACAGGGTTAGCTAAGGGGAATAGAAAGGGGAAATAAGCATCTCAAAATCAATCTCCTTTCAAGGCCATCAATGCCCCTTCAGTAGAAATCTGATGCCCTTCCAGGTTTCATTTGAGTCACTGTAATCTACCACAAACCCACCACAAGAGCCACAAACCTGAAGGATATAATAGATATAATCCATCTTATCTTGTTTCTTGAGGCCTGGCTGGTCTCCCATGAACCTCATCAGAGCTTCAAAATAAGAAATCAGGATTAATCTTAGCTGGAAAAGTAAAATATAGGGTTATGGCACTGATTCCTAAGAGGAGATTCAGGGGCCTCTGTTTTGGTCAGTATTGTCACTATCAAACACAAACAGTACAATATCTAAATTTATCTTTCACTTAGGAAAGAGAAACTGCCTGTGAATTTGTGTAATTTTTCTAAAGAGGATGATTCAGAATAAAAATTAGTAATATAACTTTTGTGAACATCTGTTGATCCCCAATTATATACAAAGAAATAGAAGTATAGGCCCAAATGCACATGATTTCACTGTTCTTGTCCAATATATTTGAAAATTATCAGAAAACAGGGAAGGGGAAATTCATAAACACCATCTCATAAGAACTTGCAGTGCTGCCTGATTCTTGCTAAAGAATATGCAATTATTTTTTAAGGGTGGGGTGGGGAGGTCAAGCATTGCATTTAAAAAAGACTTCTCATTCCAACAGTGTTTAAAATGTTTATTATAACCTAAACCCTTTTTACGGGTTGAGTATCTAATATACGTATTTTATTGCATCCCCTTCTAATATTTCATTTTAAGATGATGCTAACTAATGTCTCCATCATTTTTCTTTTATTTACCACATTGTCAGCTGGGAAAGTTTTGAAGAATTCAAAAGCAACAAATATGGAGTTGTCCTAGCAAAAATACTGTATAATCCTGATAGTTGATTTTCAGAGAACTAGTAAAAGTAGAAATATTCTCAGTACTTTTCCTGAATCCATAGCTAAATAAATAGAAATTTAATCAGTGCTGTGGCAATAGTACTAGCCATAGCAATAGCACTTAGACATACAGTATATACAACTTCACTGGGCTCTACAGCCCTCTCTAAGCAGCTTACAGAGTCAGCATATTGCCCCCAACAATCTGGGTCCTCATTTTAACCAACCCTGGATGGATGGAAAACTGAGTCACCCTTGAGCCGGTGAGAATCAAACTGCCGGCAGCCAATAGTCAGCAGAATTAGCATTCTAATCATGGTTCTTAGACTATCCATCAATTCTCATTGATTCATTACGTACTCAAAAAATTTTCTGTAGCCAAGTTATTCAGCTCAGCATCAGAATGAAGCAGGAGAGCTTCCCGGATCGGTACCTACAAAGTCAGAAGGCAAAGATTCAACAGAGGCTGTGGATTCTAAAAAGATGTGCAGAAAATGATGGTTGTCCTCTTTCCTCAATGAAACTTAATGCATGACTAAGCAACACTTTTTTTGGGGGGGGGGGGTCCATTTGCACAACAAACTAAGCAACACTTTTTTTGGGGGGGGCACATTTTATAGCTAATGCTGGATAGGATCAGAGCCAAAAATGGGTAAAGGCCCCCAACTTACTTTTCTTTTCATCACATCTATTTTCTTCCTCTATCTTTTATCTTCCTTTTATTTTGTCTTTCCTCCTTACAGAACAAGTTCAAATAGTGAAAGGATCACACCTAATAAACGTTTGCATTGGTTCAGTGGTGGAATTCAATTTTTTTTTTTACTACTGGTTCTGTGTCTGGGGAAATGTCATGTGACTGGGTGCGCAGTTTCCTTAAGCAGGGCAATAAAGACTAGGCTAGAAACAGGATCAGAATGTTTCTTTCCTGCCTTCCTTACAGGATTAACCCTGTAAAGTGGGAAAAAAAACAAAAGGAGATTTCTTCTAACAACCGGTTCTCCGAACTGCTTAGAAAATTTACTACCGGTTCTAGCAAACCTGCTAGAACCTGCTGAATTTCACCTCTGGATTGGTTCCTTGCTAAAGATCTGCACATTTAGTCACGGGCAGTATGTGGTTTTAGGGTAATCATGCCTAATTGAAAAAGGGAGGAATTTGGTCCTTAGGTGGCATGTTGGAACATTCGACATAAAGTAGGTCTCTGTGAGTAGGACCAGAACAAAGACTAAATTCAACTAAAACTAGCTTTCATTTTAATTGTGATTTCATGTAATTATGAAATCCACATAATGTGAATAATTCCTAGGTATTTAATAATGTTCCCTCTTCTGTCTCATGCCAAAGTGTACTTCAATAATAATTGTTGGAGAGGTGGCAGGAGCCATGCTATAGCTCCAGGGGTTGCTTCTAGGGGTTGGGGTCAAGTTGGAGTCATCTTCAGGTATTGAAAATACAGTTTCTATCAATTAGAGAAAAGATAATGTCAATATTTATTGCCAACTGCAATCCCCTTATGGACTTCTTCCAAAAAAAGAAAAAAAAAGAAACTTATGATTTATAGTTTTGATTATTAGACGGGATAGATTATATAAAGAATACTTTTGTAATTTTGGACAAAGAGGCAAATTTCTCATTGTACCTGCTGTAATAAAAGATTCATGGTTACTCTGTTGTGTCTTTTATCTTTTTCTTCTAGTTTGGTTTTTCCTTTCTTGCATTTTTAACTTTCTCTTTGATTTCATTTTTTTGTCTTTCTTATGCTATATTAATTTGTATTAGTTTTTATCTTTATTTAAGAACTTTTAATACAAGTATTGAAAAAAAAGTAAGACTTCTTTCCATACCCCAGATGACAAGGACTGCTCCTGATTTACCTTTGTATGCTGAACCAAGAGAGCAGGGTCCATCTGTTCAGCTCCTGTGCCATTCCATCCTAGCCTAGCAGAAACATAAAATAGGGATTTGGTTACCTACAAAATGAATCATGGGAAGCTAGAAGAGATGCTCTCATCTCTAGCAAGCAGTCAGTCCCAGCTGCAACCTTTGCTCAGTGGAAAAATGTACAATGATTTGCAGAAGGTCTCAGGTTCTATCTATCCCTCATTTTTTCAGATTAGTTACTGTATTTATGTTTACAAAAAAAATCCCAAAATGAAAATAAAATTCAACCAGGTAGCAAATGTGAACAGGTTTTGGCAGAGACTCTAGAATTGAAAGAGGAGGGATCTTTCTAAAATCAAATTCTAAAAACTGGAGTCCTACACTGCACTTAGTTATGTTTTGCTTAGCACAGTTTGTTGAACAATCAACATTGTTGGACTCTCACAACAAACTATGCTAAAACTAAAATATCTTTATAAGGAATGTGTGTCAATCATATGTAATTTGACATGTTAGAAAGCAGCTGTGTTCATAACTTTTAAACTATGCTCTATGAGCACTCATCTATTTTGCAAGGCAATAATTTAGGTCTATGCTAAAGGACTGAAGCAATTCCCAGTACTATACTCAGGACCCAGAGATCTTTAAATTAAAAACTTTTAATATTTGGTTTAAAATATTCAGTAGAAATGATCAGCTGCATACATGTTTCTTCACCTTGAAAGAATAAATAGGGCATGTAAAAAATAAGCTTTTGTGGGAAGGCAATGGAAGTCCATCTATACTACAGACTTATGTGATCATAGGTACAGTATTCGCATTCTCTATTTTTATTTTAATGATGCAGATTTAATGATTCAGTGTTTTTACTATATTGCATATTGTTTTAATAAGCTTTGTACCCCATTCAGGTTTTCTTGCAAATGAAACGCGGTGTTAAACAATTAAGAACTTATGAGCAAGCTCAGTGTTTACATCACAATCATTAACAGAGGGATAGAATCAAGATCATGTGAAGTGTTAATACCACTTTATAATGCCATGGTAAGGCCACACTTGGAATTCTGCATCCAGTTTTGGTTGCCATGACATAAAAAAAGATGTTGTGATGCTAGAAAGAGTGCAGAAAAGGGCAACAAGGATGATTGGGGACTAGAGGCCAAAACTTATAAAGAACGATTGGGTTCTTTTGGGTGCTGGAGACAGGAAAACCCATACCTACATTCTCAAGGAATGTGACAAAAGCAATCATGTGCTTTCCATCTTGAGCTCCATGCATCTTTCACTTAATATCAGTCCTAGAAATAGTCAAAGTCCTTCTTTGCTAAATATTTTCTTGGCAAGTCAGTCAGATGCAGCTGCTTTTATGACACATGATCTTTCCATTTCTCCAAGTCACCTAATTCTGTCTTTGTCAAATGAAAAAGCGCTAATCTAAAATTATTCATATTGCTAGATGCTCAAAAAGATTAATTCCATGAACTTCTATGAAACATCTTGTTCTCTAACAGCACAAGCTTACTGACCAATGTCAGCCTCTTGGAATAATTATATTAAATTAAATTGGAACTCAGAAATACTACAATAGCTCTTATCTAACTGTGACAGTTCTACCAGAATTAGCTAGCCTTGAACAAGTTAGGTGAAATAGGAGGTAGACCGATCTACAATCCTTTAGCATGCCTCTGGAAACATGGTTTCTAAAATACCTCTTCGATATATCACAACAATGGTATTTCAAAGATTCAGGATCACTTCTGAGAGGTACGTATATCTAGTAAATACTGACTTACTAATCATGATAGGTATTTAAAATCTCTGCATGGGTCAAAGATGAAGGCATCCCTTTAGATATGCTTTAAATTCCTTAATAGTCTGTGATTTGGTCTTATGCACATGTACTTCCTCAGATTGAGATAGCACCTGACAATCTGTTTCTTATCTCCATGAATCTCAGTGCATTATTAATTTAAAAAGTTCAAGTACTTTTTTCAACATTTAATCCTTTATTGATAATATTTTAAATATATAAAAAGCAGATACTGTATAAGATCATTATACAAAGGTGATTATAATAAATCAAACATTAAACTAAACATTGAAAATTAAATAAACACACTAAAAGAATTATTACAACACATCAAGAGCGATTTCACTAAACAAAATGATGCAAAAAGAATGAAATTTAGATGCTGATTGGGATTTGGTTGAAATTTAATAGGCTGAAGCATAATAGTTTACAGAGAATACGTATGGCTGTGTGTTTGCTATGGGTGTGTGAATATAAATGAAATGTAAAAATATTTAATTGGAGATAATTAAATCATAAGGAAAGGAGGAGAGGGGAAGGGAAAGGAGAGGAGAGGAAAAATACTTCTTTGGAGTACAATTACTTGCTGGCTGTAATGGATAGCAATTTTGTGCATAGCCAATATTTTCCATATATTGTAAAAATATGGAAGTGCATTGGGACATTTTCCAGAGTCATCCAATTATTTCTAATCAGCAAATTAGCAAAATTTCAGGTAACCAAACAAAGAAGACTATTGTCCAGTGCTCCTAAACCTTTGAACTGAAAAGCATTCCTGTCACGAAAGATTTCCAGTAAAGCTGAAGAATCAGAAGGAGTCTTGGGAGAAATATATCTGAGCAGCTAAGAATCAATGTAGCTTCTCTGATCATTCTGACAGCATAGTAATATCTTTCAAATAAATCGTCAGATATTGAAAACTCTGGTCCTACTCCATCTCCGGCATAGGAAAGCTTTTTCAGGAGGAGGATCAGAAGGCTATTTTATATGAGTGGTTGAACATCTATCCTTGACAATATAGTTGATCCCATGAAGGTCCCAAAAGATGTGAGATTTCAGTTGCCAGTTGATTATGAAAAAAATGCCTTATTTGCAAATAATAAAACAACAGCTCAGCTTCTTCAAGATGTCTGGATAGGAATAAAGGAGCTAGAAGTATTCTTTCCTTTGCACATTCTTTATTTAGCTGTCTGATATCTTCTTTATTTTTCCACAGTGTGTATCACTAATGAAAATGTAATTCAGAATTGCAATGTCTGAGGCATTACTGACAGTTCAACTACTTCTATGTTCCTTAAAACTCTGAGAAACAAGTGACCTCAAAAGTGTACACATGGAAAAGGTTTGGAGGGGAAAAAAAAACTGTGCCCAAATAAACTTGACAGTGGGAAACAAAGCAATTTCCAGAGGAACAGATCCTCTCTGCATTGATCAAGGAATTGGAAGCACAGTCCCAGACTATCATTCACCGCTCTGTTTAACCTATTGGTACATCGTCTTTTCATTAACACAACAAATTAATTAACATCACCTAGATAATATCTGAATATTTGCACACAGCAAGCATGAACAAGGTTACAACCATCAAATGAAGAATCTTTTCCCATGCCAGTCATAACATAAATACAAAGCGGGGCACAGCTGACAATTAAACTGAAATGGTAGATTGCAATAGTGTATGCTTAAAGGGGTTTTTGCTACAGAATACCTACATGAATTGGGCTTCTCGGAAATGCGCCATTGCAAACTCCGTCATAGTGTAGTGGCAAGGATCAAGAGAGTTTATAGGTGTGCTAGGCCTGGTAACTTCTGACTTTGTGCTGGGGGCATAGTTCTGAAGAGACAGAAAATCAGTCATCAGAGAACCAGTACCCTTGGTACTAAAAAAAATGCATCCTGTGATATTCATATTCCATCTCTTGTATTGTCTTCATACTTTGCAGTGTCAGCGGATGGTTTGCATTTCTTCAGCAACAAGATAGTCTCCTCCCTTCACTTTCTTGCATAACTAATCCCCTTGGTTTCTGCTTGAACCCTCACCTCCTGGTTAACTATTTTCTCCTGTGTGTTTTTCTTCCAGCCTGTTCGGCTTTCTTCCTGTTGATTCATGTGGAGGTTGAGGTAATCAGGAGCGGCCACCACCTGCACCATTCCAGCAGGGAAAAGGCCAGAGCGCCCACCAATAGAGCCAAACTGCCAACCTGAACAGAAAAGATTGAAATTAGGCTGGCCAACTTTAACTCACTTTGTCTTTGCAACCTATTAGCCGTGGGGCACCCTCTCCAAATCTGAATAGGCTACTGATTTGTGAGTTAGAAATTCCCCAGAATTCTTTAATCAGCAGAGCTGTTGACAACTGTGTCATAAAAATTAGCTAATCAATGTTCTTGTCTGATCAAAGCATTTGAGTGTGTGTGTCTGTCTGTCTGTCTGTTGTCATTATGGACTCCTGATACTAGTTATTTGTGACAGGATGATTTCACAGAATTGAGTTCCTGACAGACAAAACACATTACTAAGTATTCAGTAATGTCTAAGAACGCTCAACAAACGGAGCCATACTTTAACTTTAACTTTAACTTTTATTGAATTTTTATACCGCCTCCCTCCTGAAGGACTCGAGGTGGTGTACAGCTTAATAAAAAACACGAATATATGCAATTAAAACCAAATTAAAACTTCAAATAAATACAATGGCCAATCAATTAATTGGAAACGTTCCATGTTGAGCTTGGAAGGCCTTGTTTTGAATGTGAGACAGCAGGGCAAATTCATCTTTTAAATATATTGTGTTTGTGAGCTCAGAAGGAGATCAGTTTTGAGCATGAAACAACTCTAATATGCTCAAAACCACGTACTGCACTACAGTTGGCAGCCTTTGAAGCAGCTGTTTCACTCTTGACAAGGAATATGTTGTGGTTGAAAGAAGATACATTGGGCTGAATCTTTCTCACCTGGCTCCAGTCCCTTCATGGGAAGTACTCGAATGAAGTCCCCTTTCTTGAAATTTAAGAGGCTCTTGTCATCTGTGACATAGTTACGCATAGCAATAACATGGTTGGAATCCTTTTGGAATGACGGGAGAGGAAAAACAGAGGTAAGCAGTTGAAATTATAGTTTGTCCTCAATGTACAATAGTTCATTTAGTGACCGTTCAAAGTTACAATGGCACTGAAAAAAGGGACTTTTTTTCTTTCAGAGCCATTTTCCGCACTTACCACCTTTGCAGCATCCCTATGATCATGTGAGCAAAATTAGCAACTGGTTCATAACTATGACCGTTACTGTATCCCAAGGTCATGCGATCGCCTTTTGCCACCTTTTGCCAAGCAAAATCAATGGGGAGGCCGGATTCACTTAACAATAGTGTTACTAACTTATCAACTACAAGGATTTACTTAACACCTGTGGCAAGAAAGGTCATAAAATGGGGCAAAACTCACTTAACTAACTTAACAACAGAAACATTGGGCTCCATTGTGGTTGTAAGGCGAGGACTATCTGTATTTGGGGAAATAGGTTGATGTTAAAATATTTGCGTTTTGAGCTCAGTGCTTTAGATGGGTTACCTGTACAACCCCTCTAAAATCAGCCTATAAGGATTCATGGCTTGAACAATGATCTTGCTTTTACCTTTTTCAGTTCTTTCAGGAAGATTTCCACCGTAGCCTTGATCTGCTGAGCTTTGTGAGAATGAAGGATGAGCTGCTCATTCTTCAGAGAGAACTGAAGGCTATTCTGACTGATCAGCTCCAAAGAAAGGACATCTGCATAACTGAAAAAAAGTCAGAGAACATGAACTATCTGACTTGTTTGGCTTTCATCCTTGGCTTAGTTCTTTAGACTTTACTAAGCCTACTGGGATAAATTTTGTTAGGACATGGCTTCTGAACTCTCAAAAGATACCTGAAGTCCTAAGAAATCTACTAGCACAAAAAGTACCAAGGCAGAGATCATCTGCTTTCCCCCTTGATCAACCCCCTTGTTGATCTCTCTAATCTGCCCCATGCAATCTAGACCAGCAAAATAAATAAATAAATAAATAAAATTGCAGATTGAATAGCTCAAAATGATTCAGACAAGCGAATCAAGCACGGAGTTGAATGAGAAGAGCAAAGCAAAGCAAAACGTGTTTCATTTTGTGTTTCAACGGGAATATGAGCACATCTGAATTTTTTAAATTGAATATGTATATTTGTACGTATGGATGTTGCTTTGGTTTAAATATATAAAGTTTATCAAACAATTACGTAATGCAGAGGACTAAAATAGACCCTGTTTACAAGCATGAAGTCTAGTAGGGTAAGGAATGAAAAAAAAAAAGATGTCAAAAGAAGAAATGAAATGCTTTGGTATAGCTATAAAAAGCCATATGTTTTTGGAAGACTTGTTGGGAATTGCTGTGGAAACTCAGGTTATCAAGAAGTTTTTCACCGTGGAGTCAGTTGATGTTCTCCAACAAGCAGCCAGTTCACCTGCATTATGTGCTGCGCCCACACTCAGCATTTGTCTGTATCTTTCCCAGGTTTGCTAGATCGAGTTGGTGGAATTCCATTCCCAAGGAGGCAATGGCCTCCCTCATGGATTCAGAAAACAGTTCCATACGTGGATTTTTGTTGCCTCTCACCTGTAGCTGCAAAGGATTTTCAGATGTTCAGAACTGAAATCGACTTCTTTGGATTTTTTCAACAGCTGCAGACCCCGGTGCGAAACGCTTAGTATCTGGACATCACTTCCATTTTCTCCCTATCAGGAAGGGAACAGACAGCAGCAACACAAAAATGTGTTGACAAAAATGTTCCCATGGTTTGCTCAAGCAGCAGGGAAATTTTTTGTGAGAGTTCTCTAGCGCAGGGGTCTCCAACCTGGGCCACTTTCAGACTTGTGGACTTCAATTCCCAGAATTCCTCAGCCAGCTTTGCTTTGCTGGCTGAGGAATTCTGGGAGTTGAAGTCCACAAGTCTGAAAGTGGCCAGGGTTGGAGACCCCTGCTTTACTGGACATATCTGAAAAGCCAGGCTCTTTGGACTAAATGTTTGATGGATGAAAAGTGCAGCCTCTTCCTCTGTCTTTTCAGGCCATTGGGCCAGAAGAAAGAAGAACACAGATAAGGCAGGTCAGGTCTACCCTTGACAAATTAGTCCCCTGAGAACATTGTCCTTAGCACACATGCACAAACACACACAAATCCTTACCTATTTTCATTCTGAGTTTTGCAGTTTTACCATCCAGTTGAAATGAGATGATGGGACAAGTGAAAATTCCAGGTGAAGAAAAGAAAAACATAGCTTATCCGGCTTGGCTCAGCAGTACAGGCAAACCCAACCAATAATCCTTTAGTCTATCTAAACTATACTTAAACAAAGTAGAGCAGGGTTAAATCCAATTAAATAATAAACATGACAGCCAGTCTGGTGTAATAGCTAAAGTGCTGGTCTGGAGACATTGAGGTTCTAGTTCTCCCTTAGGCAAGGAAGCCAGGTGGGATGCCTTTGGGCCAGTCATTCTCTCTCAGTCTGGCCCACCTCACAAAGTTGTTGTGAGGAAATTAGGATGTGGGAGCATTAGGTATGAATGCTGCCTTGAGATGATAAAAAACATGAGAGGATAATAAACAAACAAGTAGCGGTACGATCTGGAGTCTGGCTTAAACATGATGGCTGAAAACTTCCTGGTGTGGTCTACCTACCTACCTACTCACACAGTCTGCACACTCATGGTCAGTTTTCAACAATGTCAGTCTGCATTGCACAGGCAACCTTGATGTGGCAGAAAGCCTGGTCCAGAGGGCTGTCTTGTTACTGATTTGCCCATAATAGCTGAAGAAGCCCGGAGGAGAAAGTAACCCCTGAATCTTAGTGGAAGGACACAACAGGATTGTCACATTATGGAAGGCTGAGGTAGGCAAACATACTTTTACTGGGAAAAAGCGAGAGAAATAGCTGGCCCAGTTATCGCGAGCAGCGACCACAATTCTTTTCTTGATCCCTTCTTCTGTAATGGAGCCGACATCCATGCCCACGTGGAATTCGACTGACGGCAACAAAACAAAGAAAAAGTTTAATCAGCAGGCTCAGATTATGGATCAGTTCTCCACCCCCACCCCCACCCCTGAATGGAAGCGAGCTATGCAGAGATGACTTTAGCACACTTAGGAAGCACATCAAAAAGCGCACCACTGTTTCCAAGGACAGTTTGCAAACAGGGAAGTGATGTTCTGCAGCCAGCGTTAGAGAGCCTTCTGTTGGAGCTGATAATAGTCCATTTGTTTGCATTAAATAGAATAGATTGTTTTAACAATCTAAAGCTTTTGATGATATTTTGTTAATGGGAATTTGTGGTTTGGGGGTAGCAATGGGACTTGAGAATCTCTCCCCCTTTTTGAATGAGAATCCATCAGAATCTGGAATAGGAGCGAGGTTCAGCACAAGGAAACATGCTAATGTTTGCGCGAGTGAAAGAAACAAAACAAAACAAAACAAACCCTGATAGCACTGCTCTGAGACATTTTTTCTTTTGGAAGAAGTAAGAATGCATAACAAGGCTTTCTCTTACATAACTGCAGTGAGATTAGGTTGGATCAAGTAAGTTTGGGACATGGGCATATAAAATGGCTACCAGAAAAAGCATCCTAGATTTTTACACTTATGGATCAGGATCTCTTTAGGTTATGCACAGCAGTGCTACCTTTTCCCAACTTTTCTGGAGTGGGGGATGTTGAAGACTGATTTGCAGGAAAGAGATTTTATTGTCCAAATGGAAGAAAAAAACATAATGCCATGTTGTCATTCCATGCCCAGAAAGCAGCTAGACTGGCAGCGGAATCTTCTTTTGGTGGAAGTGATGCAGAGCAATAATGCCCTCCAAGGTACCCAAAAGAAGAGGCTGGCTCCTGGGGTAGAGAATAAGCTATGTGCCATTGGCAGTTCTGTCTTCCAAAGGAAAGGGAGCAGCTGGGTTGTATTACTGAATGGATTGAGAGCCCTGAACATCTGTGTCAGTCTCCATAGAAACCCCGTATAATTACTGCTTCTAGTTTGCTTATGCTTATGTCGGCTGCCATAGTAACGGGGAGGGAGGGGGGAGTGGGGGTGAGTGAGATTGCTGCATATTTCTTCAGGTCAAGGTCGTAATCTGAGGGATGGTCCGTGGGACGTACGAACATCTCCAACTCCACCTTGCAGATGCCGCATGACCTGTGCCGAATTTTGGATTGGATG
>JAEANM010015809.1:0-13493 GCA_017656035.1 Myanophis thanlyinensis
TTTTTTAATGCTCCTATAGTATCCTCTCCTTGTCCTGTTTCATCTATCATTACTTTTAACATTGTCCCCTGGAATCTATATTCTGAATCCTTTTGTACTCCTGATTGATTTACAACTTCTGTTTCCATCTCTACTTCTTTGTTTATTTCCCTTTCTTCTTCTTGTATAATTTGATTAGTCATCTCTTTACATTGTACAGTTTCTATTTTTTCCTCTGTGCTCTCCAAATTGTCCTTTGAATCTTTACATCCTGTTTTCCACCATTCTCTTATCTCTCGAATTAATGATGCCATTCCCTCCCAGTTCTTTATTTCTTGTTGAAACTGTTCATCAAATTCCATTGTATCCATCTGTTGTCCAGTGGTCCAATCCCCAAATAGTCCAATGTTGTTATTCAATTCAATTATTAAATCAAGTCCCAAAGAATCGAAAACCCTTTTTAACCCACTTGTATAGCTCAGTCTTTATATCAAATAGTATCAACTTCCTTAAAGGGTAACCTTTCCTTTCTTTTTAAGTCTTTTTAGGTTTCAGATGTAATATACTTCTTTTGGCAGCAGATGGCAGTATTAAATCCAGTTCCAATATTTAAATGGCTTTTTACTTTTAAGTCCTTCCCCGTGCTTCCAAAATATTAATTTTTAACATCCATGATTCTAGCACCAAGTGCCTATTCACAATGACGTTTCAATCAATTATACAACCAAATTTATTTTTTGTAAAATGATGTCTTCCCCTTTAAGTCTCTCCATTCTTTTTAGGGCTTTTTTATTCCCTCTCTCCCTCATTAATTTGCTGCTTCTTCCCAGATCACTGGAGACACTTTCTTTAAATAGTCTTTTGTGGTTATGATCAAAGTAGCGAAAATTCTTCTCACCCAGCTCCATGCATTGCTCACAATTCCTCTCCTGCCCTCATCTTAGGTGTCCTCATCAGTTGCCGCAGCTCTGGGCAGCCATTTTGGCTGCTTCTTCATCCTGCTGTGGCATAGAGGGAATTATGCCTGGGGGATCGCTAGGAAAGTCACGCACTCTCCCCGACCACCCCAGGCACCCCTCCTTGGCTTTGTCACCCCTACAGGGTGACTTTTGGCCCCCGGGGAGGCATGAGTGGGGGAAGTCTAGAACAAAGGCAGAGAGACCTGCCTTTGCTTCTAGGAGCACTGCGATGGAACCAGAAGTCCATGGAAGAGTGTCTTAATAGATACTAGATTCCATTTCTATTTATTTAGTAGTGCTTCTATCTAGCATTGTCATGGAAGATCAATTGGAGTCTAATCTTACTTGTCAACTTCATTAAGATGCTTTTATTTTGTTTTAAGAATAGTATTAACTATGGTGATCTCTCATTTCCAGCTGATTATTTATTGTAAGTCACATGGAGATTGCTTCCATATGGTAGTTTTCATAATTTCTACATTCCTTTAAATCACACATTTATTCTGGTTCAGCAAATTATCTTATAGCAGAGAGGGCCAAGAAGTTGCTCTGTAAAATTTTCTTAAACTCTGATTCCCATCAGCCATATTTATCAAAACAGGTAATGGGAGGTAAAATTCAACAGTGTTTGCAAGCAATACTGTCCATTGTTGCTCTAGAAATATTTTTAAAGCAACAAAGAAAATTGTTAGAACTAATTCTTCTATTGCTGCCACCATCCTGCCAGAACCAATGAAGCTTCTTGGATGAGAAGTGAAATGTCTTAAGGAAAAAAAACAGTCCAGTTGTCTATTGAAAAAGGACGTTTGATAAATGGTTTCTTTGATGAAATCAGATTGAATTCATCCAGTGGCTGATCAGATTGTTGCACCAGATAGTGGTGGTTTCTTAGTTTTTTTACTTGGGTTTTATTTCTGTAGGTTGCCGGGAGTCACCATGAATGAGTTGAGCAGCCATATAAATTTTCTTAATAAACGATAGCTAAATAAATAACCCATTCAATAAAATGCTCTTATATTACGTGTTGATGATTTTGCAGAGTTGTCCAGTAAAGTCCCAAAAAATGTTTGAGAAAAAAATTGTATGTTGTAGACAGTTCAACACAATTTTGCACCAAAAATATAGACTATTATTTTATTAAAAAGGTTATTTGTGTAATTTTTCTTTTATTGCATGAAACACTATTCTTTGATCTGTCATTTCCTTCATTAACATGTGACTATTTTCTACATTTTCAAGGGTTTGCTGGCTGTCATATTCAGGAATGAATGCACTGAGCAGACTATTTTAAATGCTTACTGTAATATACAGTAGATGTAATATACATTCTGTTGGCAGTGGTGAAATTCATTTCTTTCTTACTACTGGTTCTGTGGGCGTAGCCACAGGATTAAACATCACCAAGCACAGAAGTAAACTTCACCAAAGTTACAATGTAATAAGGGGAGAGGCAGTTTCTGTGAGAAAGATTAGGCTAGAAACAATTGCTTTATTTACAGGATTAACCCTGCAAAATGGGAAAAAAACAAAAGGAAATTTCTTATAATAACCAGTTCTATAAGAACCAGTGTGGACCAGCTGAATTTCACCTCTGTCTGTTGGACAGTTTCATCCCCCCAAATAATAGGTGATTTGTGTCTATTTAGAAAGAAGTAAAAGGGGTATTTCCTCCATTACATTCATTAAAAGACTGTTTCTGGCTCAGCATAGCATTGATCATTAATTGTTCACTAGTTGCCAAGGAGACACTTGTATACCTCTTTCCTTGTGAAGGCTGACTTTGGCACAAGCAGAGCCCAGGCTAGAGATGGTAGCTATGTAAACATCCAAAGAGTACTTAGTTTCAAGGTGTCCAAGTGCCATGCCTAGTATTTAATTTAGACGGGCTGGAAAAATAAGATATGTTAAATCCCAAGAGTATAAACATCATTTATATTTTCTTAATGGCAATGAGCAAGAAGCATCCCTGTCTGCAACAAACATCCTAAACTATCTGACCATGTCTGCAAAGTTGAATCAAAACCCAAACTTAAGCCATGATGTACTAGGAAATTTGTGTGTCACTGCTAAATCCTAGTCAAGGAGCCCGATATTCCTAAACACAACAAAATGCCCTGGGTTAGACTAAATTGAGAAAACCCAGGGTCATCAGACCATTGAGAAGCCTATATGGCTCACTAGTTGTTGAGCCAATACTCCACTCAGCATAAGGGATGTGACAATAGCAGTTTAAATACCACTGAGCAGTTGCAGAGTCCACTTCTCTGCTTTAGAGGAATTTCTGGTTGGCTGAGCCAAAATCCATGGAGCAACTCTGTAGCTTTTGTACCTCTTAGCAAAGAATGAGGCAAGCTGGATTATGCTTCCTAGTAACAACAGCAACCTCCAAATCAGTTTACCTTTGAGATATTTCTAGAAAGATGCCTTTAGGTTAGAATGAATAGGGGAGGAAAAGGCCCATTTATTTAAGTTTCATTTCTTTTCAATGAAATGCTCTTATGGAAGATAAAGACAAAGAAATCAGTGCTATCAGACACAATGACAAACGTGTTTTCCTGATACATTTGCAGGAAGCTAATAGTGCCCTTTTCTTGGCTGATATCGTTGTGCCAAAGAGAAATGTTGCAGTGTTTGGAGGAAAAAGTGGTGAAATGGCTTTTCTTGAAGCCAGAAAAAGATACCAAAGATATTATCTAGTACTGCTTCATTGTTATTGCCAGATTCATTTTTTTTTCTCTGCAGCAAAGGACTGGAAGTCATTTCTGAAGGAGAGCTATAATTGCCAATAATGGGTTGCAATTCTGCAGGCTAAAACGTCCAATCTAGTGGACAGAAAGGTTTAAGTGGGTGAAGGTAGGGGAGAAATCTTTCTCTAAGAAAAAAGAATGTTTAGCTCACATTCTGCTGAATTTATTTTTTGACCCTGAGATGATTATGCTAGTGCTCCATCCTATAAAGCTGGAGAAAGTTGTAACTGTTCATTCAAAGCTACAGGTTCAAAATGATGAAACTGTAGCCTTGGACCTATTTATTGTTCTTGCATGAAATATATTTGTATGATCAAAAAATTTCAGGCTAATCTGGGAATCTTTCAAAAAAAAAATTCCCAAAAGAAGACAGTGAAAGACCACTGCTGTACTTTACTTAAAATAATAGGTGGAAGTCAAATTTGATGCAAGGGAATTTTTATTTTTACTGTTTCTAGCTGTGCTTTTTGAATCCCTCTTGCTTCAAGGGAAAAAAAATCAAAATTAAAAACTCACTTTTAAATAAACCATTCATTATTTTTAATATTCTTTGTGGACGTATAGTCCACAATTAAGAGGGATCAGAACTCAGCATGGATGTTAGTCTTTTCTCCTTTGCTAAATCCCTTAAATATGAGCTAGAATGCAAGGCCATTTCTGTAATATCGTTGGCAAAACTGGTTCTTGAGAGAGATTATTAATTTTTTTTTCATTCCATTTTCATACCTGAAAGAGAAATTCTTTCAGTTTCACTTGGAGCTATTGAAGTTGACAGAGATGGAATACTTTCATTTCTTTGAAGAATTGTAGCAAATATTGTCTATGATAGACTGTGTAGAACTAATCAAGTTCATCCAAGAGTGAAGTTTCGTGGAGCGTTCATTTTTAAAAATGGAATCTGCCTGTTCTAGGACTTATTCTTTAGTTTCCCACTTCAAAATGGCAGGGAACTGCCATTACTTTTCATCAGTTATGGTCAGAAGTAGCTCAGAAGTCTGAAGGGAAAAAAATGAACCAGGTGCTGCAGATAATTCCTGATGTTCAACAAGTCACTTTGGAAACCGAACTCAGAGATTCAGTGTAGATCACAGCAGCAAATATACAAATAGGCTGTTGGAAATTAATACTCACCCCTCTCCTAGAAAAATATTAAAAGACAGAATATTTCCCCTAAAAGAAAAATGGAAATCTTAAAACAGAAACTCAGCCCCTGCCCCCAGCAAATACGTTGGTTATTTGGAAGACAATAGACTGAGCTAGCTTTATTTGCCACATAAAAGGCCCTCACCCTCAGGATGGAATTGCTCAACTCTCCACATGGCCCTTTGGAAGATTACATCACTCAGCCAGATTCAACCAAGCTTTGGGACTCAAAAGACAACCTACAAAGTTACCCCTGCATGGCACCATGGGAGTCTGACAACCAATCAGAACACAAGTTCAAATTCAATCCTCAACAGAGGGCATGAAACCCAGGGGCTCTCAGCATCTCTGCCCTTTTTCGCCCAGGACTTCAAGCCTGCTCCTCCAATAAAGCATCCTTCCAAGCAGTCTCCATGTTTCCAGTGTTTTTCTCCCCACTTGGAATGAACCCACATGGACATTTCTTCCAACAAGGCCTTGAATTATTCATCTTTACTAATAATTCTAATATTGGTTTGCTAGAAGATCATTTTTTCAAATCTCGCGCACACTATTTCAGATTATCTTTTTAAAATCTGCTCATTATTTGATAGCTATCTGATAAATTAGGCATAATAATAAATGTAAAATCAGCAGAATCACACTGCAGCTTTTCTTCTCTTTGTTGATGAAGCAACAATAACAAAAATAACATGGAAACAGAGAAACAAGACTTTTACTAGTCTTGTTACCGAGTCCTTGTTGAGATGGGGCGGTATATAAATACGATAAATACGATAAATAAATAAATACTATGTTCTTGATTTGAAACGTATAAGAGAAGCTGATTGATGTCCTTCCATGTTGAGAAGGATTTACAGTTTGCATACGTCATTTAAAAAGGTCCCACTCTTTTCCATTTTGTACAGAATAAACATTTTTTTCTGTCAACCGGGACTGAGATAACCTTTATGTGGATGAATTTCTAACTGAGTCTTGTTCTTTTTAATCTTCTCTCTCAGATGAAGAGGATAAAATTGGCACATCATTTTTAATTTTTGCTTAACTTTTATCTAAGGCCTTCCTCTGGAAATCAAAACATAAGCCAGAAAGCATATTTACATTTTTCTTCTTTCATCTTAATCAGGTATCTTACATCAAAGATGGTGGCTGTCCAAGGTTATTTGGTAAATTTCTTATTGGATGAGTGATTTGAATTTAATCTGGACAGTTGCTCTCCACATTTTCTCTAATCACATCCATTTAACTGTCATTAATCTTCCAGGCTGCCACAGGTTGTAGGTAGCCTTCCCCTTTCCCAAAGTCATCAGTGCAAGTGCCAGAGTTTTTCTGAAAGTTGTAGTGGCATCATAATTTTAAATTCATGAAAATGAGAGCTTATTAAATAAATAGGGAAATTATATTAATGGCATGCAAGGTTATTGTAAATAAGTTTGAAATATTAACCAAATTACACTTTATCCAGCCCAAAAGAACATCTGTTTTTCATACCCTCACCCATTTTGAGGAATATAGCTTTATTCTTGGACTTTTAGATAAAACATGAGGTGAACTCAAAATTGAATGAACCAATAGCATGACAATTATTCTTCCATGAATCCCAGAAGCCTGAATAATTAGAGCAATGTTAACTAGTAGCTTGCTTGTTTCTGTCATAGAGCCAGAGAAGATATAGATAGATGAAAGGCCAGCTGTTCCAGGATGTTGAACCAAGTGACACTGGTTACCATGTCTTAAATCCACATTCTGTTTCCTATCAAATTTGCATTTTACTCTTAAATTATCTGTCACAGCATGCAGTATTAAAAGCCGTCAAATGTCAAGTTGGCCACTGAAAGTAGTCAGGTGTACCTGCTTCTATAACTGTAGGAATGTGGTTTGCTCAATTTCACCTGTCTTTTAAAGCATTCAGTAGAGGCTAGTTAAACAGCAGCTTTTTACAACCTGAAATGCTTCACAAACTAGAGCAAATTGAAAGTTTGCCTCTGGCAGATCACCTCATATTGCTCGGTGCTCTGAGATTTTATGTGCAGAGGAAAGTGAAAGAGAAAAATACAGTGGTCTTAAATGTAGCATCAGCATATTTTCTAAATATTGATAGTTGCAGTTAATAAGAATTTTGTTTTAAAAAAATCAAATTGCCTTTATCTTTTGCCTACTAGAGCAGCAGTTCCCTGCTCTCTCTCTCTCTCTCTCCCTTTGTAGTTTTCCTTTAGCAACCAACATTTTTTGTGGACAGTGTAATGACTGGGTTAATATATTTTTACACAATGCTAACAATAATAATTCAGTTATATACACAGAATTATTATCTTCCAACTTCTAGCCTTAATATGCTCATTATAATTATATATTCTTTTATGTATCAATATATATTATACTATTTCCCAATTTATACTAATTATTTATTTTTCCTTTTCGTTGAGGTTCTTCTATATTCACCTCGTTATCTTTAAACAATGTCATTCTCTCTTTATGGTTCTTTATCACCTTTATATATATCATTTCTTCGTACATTATACAGTACGTTAGCCCCTATTAAGAGTCTTAATGTTTTAGTGTTATGAATATCACTCAGTAGTTCACCACATTTTCAGTTTCTCAATTTTCTATAGATACCAGTAAAACTAGTTGTTAATAGGATTTAATCAGTCCCCAAATTATATCTCTAACTCCCCTGTGTTTACAATTCTTAAAAGCTATATATTCCAATATGCTTTTGACATTCTATCATAATAGTACATTTAGATATTACTAGTCTTCCACCTTGTAATCTTAATATATTTATGTTTATAATCAATTTTATTACATATCTAGGTATATTGTACTATTTTTCCAATTTGAACTTCCGCTTATTTCTATTGGTTTTTAATATAATTACTATATTGCAAGATAATATATATCTATCCATCATCTCTCAACCTTTTAATATTTTTTCATTTATTGATTTTTGGTGGTTGTTTTATGTTTCTCTTTTAGAATCCTATAAATCTTTCTAACATCTTTGCTCCAGAGGTGAAATTCAGCCCATTTGGCAGAACCAGTAGTGGGCGTTTGAAATTGGCCCTGCCCACCTGCCTGAGCCCCTATTCTTCCTTATACATGCTCCTTTTTTTTACTTACCTAAATCAGCTGTTTTGAGTGTATGTGGAACCTTCTTGATGATCCCTGCTGCCTCTGGAGCCTCTAAAAGTCATTTAAAGAGCCGCGCTGCAACACATTTGGCGCGCATGCACATGCACCAAACCAGTAGGAAAACCAGTTGGATTTTGCCCCTGCTTTGCACAGACTATTTCCTCTGCCTTAGCCTTTATTTCCTTCTGCTGCGTCTTTTGTGTATCCATCCATAGCCTTTTTATTATTTTTTTGGAAAATCTTTCTTTTTTGTCTCTATTCTGTTGTAAGGGATTATCTATTGGTTTTTAATATTTACTATTATTGTCTTTTCAGTGATTTCATCTGCTTGTAGCTTATTTTTATCTTCTTGTAATTTGTTTTGCTTTGGTTCCTTTACCACTCATTCTAACTTTTCATCCCTCTTTTCTCACCATTTGTTGGGGGTGGTGGTGGTTTCTTCTATTTTCACATCTTTATCTTTAACCATTCCCATCAACTTTTACAATTTTTGTCACTATTTCTAACATTTCCTCAATGTCTCCTGGTGGGTCATTTTGTACCAAATTAATATACCTCTAGTATTTCAATATCCAAAAGTCTGAAAACTCTAAACAAATAAATTGTTAATAACATTTAATCAATCCCAAAATTATTACTCCAAACCTCAAAAACTTCTAGAGTTTAAATATTATAAATTTATGCTGTTCAATCTTTATAATTTCCAATGTACATCTTCCAAATTGTTCAGGTTTTAAAGTCTTATTTATCTTTTCTTCTTCTTCTTTTTTCTTTTCCCCTTCTGTTGCTTTTCTTCTTTTGCTTCATGGGATAATCTATCATATGGTGTCAACAACCCAAATCCAATTTAGCCCACCAGAAGATTTCTTCAAATCTTTCAAATCCACTTTTCACAGCACAGTTCCAATAAAGATGTCATTATTTGGTATAAGTTGTCTTATGGATCTTTAAAAAGCTCAAAGTATTTCCCAGCCTCCAAATCACCTACTAAGATAAAATTAAGGACAAGTAGCCTTCCAGGTGTTATTATTTTCAATTAACACATTGTAATGATCTTCTTCCTCCACCAGATGGCTTTCCTGCTCCCAGTTCCAGCATTTAACAGAGTGTAAAAGTCAGAAACAGCTGATGTCATCCAATTGGGGGGGGGGGCAGTTAGAAATGAAGTTTAGGAAAGCAACTTTTCCCAATAATCACTTTTCACAATGTTATTTCACTTTTCCAGGCTTTCTATATTTTAAAGTATCCTTTAGGTGTTTCTTTTACTTTTAGGTCTTTAATCTTCCTCTTTAGTTTTTATCTTTAATCTTTCTCCATAGATCCGATCGCTGTCTTCTTAACTTTAGGAGCTCATTTTGGGAACTTTTTACAGGGTTAAATCTCTAAGGCAACAGTTGGAAGTTATCTCACCCAGTTTCACTGCTCTGTCCAGACACTGTTCCAGCACAAGATCTTAGTGTCCTGGTCCCAGCTTGTGACTGACCAAAATGGTCATCATCCCTGCTGCCGTTCAGGACAGCTTTCTTCAGATCAATGAGGAAATTGCGGTTTCCTTGTGGGCAATGAAGCACTTCTCCTTTCTTCACCACCCCTCCAGGGCAGCTTAACCCCATAGGTTCTCCCAGCAAGCAGTTGCCGGCTGCATTTCACGGAGCCCAGTGGAGCTCCGCTAATTTCCAGCTGTTAGCACCGAGACATCAACCAGAAGTCCAACAGTTCCCAACTCTTGTGCTCTTAAAATTGTTATCTACATATTGATGTACTATAGAACTGGAATATCAATCTGAATATTTCTCCAATATTTATTATACAGATTTAAAGGAAATGTTTTTGTATAAGCATTTTCCTTAGTAGAATGTTATATTTCTTCAATCTTTTGTAATTAAATACATTAATTAAATACTGAGGGTTTTTTGAATGGAATGTGGTGGATGTGGGAGGCTTCACGAATGTTTATTTAGTTGAAAAGAACACCCTTTTTTCACCTAGTAACGATACCCATCTGACACCTAGCAATATTCAGCCACAATCTGCTATTAGTAATTCCTTTGTTCCTGTTCAGAATAATTTACCACTGCTGTTGGGCTTGGATATTATTAAACTGCCCACCCCTCAATTTTGGCATGCTGTTCTGTAGTTATTGCAGCCTATAGCTCAGTTATATTTATAAGGGTACAGATTCTCTACCCCCATCTTCTCTTATGAAGGAGATGAACATAGGACTATGTTTGTTTGCAGGGCTAGGGATAGCAATGGAATAGAAATCTTTATTGGCCAAGTGTGACAAGGAATTTGTCTCCTGTGCATAAGCTCTGTGTACATACAACAAAGTAACATAATCATAAGATACCAATATGAGAAGGTAATAGAAAAGATGAGAAGGATAATGTTAACACAGCCCTACCACATAGAAAAATATCCTAACTACATGTAAAAATCTAAGTACATGGAAAGTAGCATCCTAGTCCAGCCCTTCTGCCTGCGCCCATATTTTGGATGGCCCCCTCCTTGAATTTCATTCATCTTAAAAGAGCAACTTTGAGGCTTTGCATGTCTTTCCTTGCTGACTGGAATTTCCAACCATCCTTTCTTTTAATCTATGCTGTGCTGTGCTTAATTAAAGGCTCAGCAATGCTCTGCTCTGCAGCCCTCGGCTTCCCTGATTCAGATAGCTCCACTCATGCATGTTATTTACTCTTACTGATTAGGCAGTCGCAGAGTCACAATTGATTAGGAGTCAATCAATATCACCGCAATTGGCAGAGACTGACTGAGTGTTAAACCATTGATTCACCTGCAGCTGCTGTTCACCCAGCTGGCTTTCTTTTAATCTCCGATTTCCAAGGAACAAGAAAAAAATGGAAACATTGGTGTGTGTTTATTTGGTTGAGGTTTTTTTTTTTTTAAATTAAAGATCTAAGATCCCAGCTTTCTTAGAAGAAAATAGTTGCAGCACCTTTTCTGTCTTCCAGCAACAGGCTATAACTAAACCTGGCTAACTCAGCATCCAGTTACCTATATGAAAATGTGTATTCTATGGTACAGTGGTACTGTGGAACTGTGGTACAGTGTGAATGGATGCTAGTTTTCTTGGGCTATATTTTGCCAATCAAACAAAAGATTTTGACACCCTAAGCCACATGGATCTGTACTTTTAGGCCAGTCAATGTTTCACTGTGCAATCCTATAATAAACAGTTTCTGACTCAGAAACATATGTGAGTTGCAATAAAACCATTTTTAAAAGATTTTTATCCTGCTTTTTCTCATATACAACTCAAGGGAGAAACACACACAAAATAATCCTTCCTCTTCCTAGTTTTTCCACAATAACAATAAACCTGTGAGGTAAGTTGGGCTGAGAGAGAGAGAGTGACTGGTCCAAGATCACCCAGCCTAAGGCATGAAATTGTAAGAGACTGTTACCATTGTAAGACAGTTTTATATTTTAAAATAAATCCAGAAGGGTCTTCTGAGCACTATAGTAAACATTTGCTAGGAATGTCCATGTCAGAAATCCTTGAATATATTAAATATGAAGCATGAGCAAAATGCCACTAAAAAGATAAATCAAAGGTTTAGAAATCATTGATATTATAAGATTAAGCATCAAATAAAAAGTGTATGTGTGTGTGTTTGTGTACACACACACACACACACAAAGAATCACACACATGGAATTGTTTATTAAATGTATTAACACTGATTTTCTGTGGCTAGTGACACTAAGATTTGACAGTTATATTCCTTAATATGTGTTTGTGTACATATATATAAAACGAACGTATTCATAGTGGCAAATGAATATGCTGGTTTTAAAAGTTAGCTGTGCCCTCCAGAGGCTATAGAGTTGCAATATTCATCCTTAGTTTGGCAGATTCAGATATCTAGAATATGGGTATGTGACTAAGAAGTCAAGAGGGCAAAGATATAACATGCAGGTTTATGCCTGAAAATAATATAGATTAACAATATATGTTACTGGAGTATTGAATGAACTCTAAGATTATATATCGATATGTCTGACATTAACACTATATATACAGTACTTACATGTAAAAGTGGCTTTAATAATTACACCCACAATCTATTTGTCATACTCTGGTCACCAAATGGCTTAATCTAATTGAATCTACATGGAGGTGACCTTGAAGAGTATTTAGAAACTTCAAGTGGTGCAAATTGTAGCAGCACAGGAAGTTATGTATAAGGTGTGCCTAAAATGGCACTCTTTAAGCTTCTGCTGCACAATCTACGTTGGATATCAGTCAGCTCCAGATCTAATTCATAGTGCTGTTTTTGATTTTTAATGGGTTTATGGTGCAGGGCCAGAGTATTTCAGGGATCATCTCTTCCTGATTATAGGAACCCATTCCATCTGATCAGACAGGAGGGACATGTTATGGAATCCAGGAGATGAGCCTTTTTTAAACATACCAGTGGTGGAATTCAATTTTTTTTTACTACCAGTTCTGTTGGCATGGCTTGGTGGGCATGGCTGAGGGGGTCATGTGACTGGGTGGGCAGTTTCTGTGAGCAAGGCAATAAAGGTTAGACTAGAAACAACACCAGGATGTTTTTTTCCTGCCTTCCTTACAGGATTAACCCTGTACAGTAGGAAAAAAAACAAAAGGTGATTTCTTCTAACAACCGGTTCTCTGAACCTCTTGGTAAATTTACTAACGGTTCTAGCGAACCTGCTAGAACTTGCTGAATTTTACTTCTGCATGACACACACTTTATGAAACAGGGAGAGAGACTAGCCCAAAGTTTCTCAAGCCATGATTTTTCCATCTGGCCTGGGAAACTGCAAGGTGGCTTTATGGAATACAAGTTTTTAAATACTCTCCCATGTTGCATTACATATATGTTTTATGATTTTTAAATTCTAAGTTTTATTGTTCTTTTTCCTATATGTTCTGTAGAGCCACAGAAAAATATAGAGCTATATACTGTACCTAGTCACTCAGCATCTAGTATACTTGTCAAGATTGCAAACAATATGCCATTTATGGTGCCTAAATAGCAAAGACTATTGTGTTTCAACTCTGCCAGTCCCCTTCTTCTTTTGGTCTCAATCATTCCTAGCAATAGGTTCTTCTCCAGTGAGTCCTTCCTTCTCATTGGGTGGCCAAAGTATTTGAGTTTCCAACATTATGTTTTTTAAAAAGTGGATGGAGAGATATCAGAATCACCTACTCAGTACAGCAGTAATTATTAAGTTATGGGTTATTATAAAGGTACAGATTATATGTGATCAATTTTAAAGAAACACTTTACAGATGTAAGATGCTAAGGTTTCTGAGATGTGTTATGGCAGATGAACTTTGACTCACTGGATTGTTTTGATTTAATGATACAAGAACTACAACAAACCATTATTGCAACCTTTAGGCCAGTGGTGGAATTCAATTTTTTTTACTACTGGTTCTGTGAGCATGGCTTGGTGGGTGTGGCTGGGGGGGTGTCATGTGACTGAGTGGGCAGTTTCTGTAAGCAGGGCAATAAAGATTAGGCTAGAAACACCAGAA
>JAEANM010015810.1:0-11346 GCA_017656035.1 Myanophis thanlyinensis
GCAATGGTTTTGCGGCTCCCAGGTTTTTTTTTTCCTTCGGAAACGGGTCCAAGTGGCTCTTTATGTCTTAAAGGTTGTAGACCCCTGGTCTAGTATATGCTTGCAAAATTACAGTATTAATTGTTCAGCCAGGAGGACCAATTCGATACACTAGTCATTACCCTCTCATTTTTAGATTTGCTGGTTGTTGTAGTAGCTTATTATATTACTTATATAAGAATCAAAAATAAATCCATGTAGATTGGATATATCAGTGATTTAAAAAGATTAAAACTGATCTTGAATATATATTGTTGAAGAGCAACAATACTGGACTGCATATGTGGGGTTCTTGAAAAGTATATGAACCTGTCTTTTCCTAGATCAGAGACACAGACATGCACAACTATATATACACTATATATCCCAGTATAATCTATCCTGATTTGTAGCAGCTTTCAAGAATTTCAAGCTATATTCTATATTATCTGTTACCTGATAAGTTGGACTGAAAAAAACTGGCTATTGAACTCACAATCTTTTACATTAGAACATCTCAATAAAGGCATTCTAGTAACCCCACAACCTTTTGTGAGTCAAGTAAAAATTAAACAAGCCATATCTTGCCTCCTGGGTTTCTTGCAGGAATAAATACGACAAACATCATAAAGCTCTTCACGCATTCACATAAACTATTGGATCTCTTTCCCACAATTTAAAAAGCAGTGACAGTACATCCAAAGAGTATTGATTGGTAGCCAGATGAGAAACACTTTTAATTAACAATTATTGCAAAGTTGAATGGAGAGAACATTCTTTGTTCTAAAGCTGAGTGACTATCAAATCTATATCAGCTCACTTGTACTTTAATCATATTATTTTATCAATTTTTCAAACTTACTTGCATTTGTTTCCTTATTTATATTAACATTTCTATTTCAGTGTATATAATAAAATTCTGCCTACAACATTATCATTTGATGAGCTACACAGCAATTTGAGAGCCACAAAGCAATTTGACAATTAAAGAAAAACAGCTAAAGTTTGGAAATATGCAACATTTCATAGTGAAAATCTAGTATTACTGGTCAAAAGTAAAGTGAAGAACGCTCTCTGTAGTTCCTCATTGTTAGTCTAACAATAAACTAGTTAATGTAAAAGGTGAGTAGGGCTTCCTATGGCTACAAAGTCTACTTTGTAGACTTCAGTGACTGAAGTGAGCTCTACCTTTGGAAGTTAGCAGGCCTCTTTTTAGTTAGTTTGTACTGGAAGCTACCTGGATGTGCTGTGAGATTTGTCATGGAAATTAGTGCTACTCATGTTAACTCTGCAAGTCATTCCACTTCCATGGGCTATCTACCCCACTAGTGGTGCATAGTGGTGGAAAGAAGCATTCAATAAGCAACATTAGAACTGACAAGGATGCAGGAGAATATCAAGTGAACAGATATAATTTCATTTATTTAAACTTGAGCAAAGAATATGGTTTTTTAGGGTAGCAAAATATTTTAGAATTTATCTGGCCAAAATTAAGCTTTTATAACTTGAACTAGAAAACTAAGCACATTCTTAATTTTCCCCCAGTGAAATAGATGGGACTTCTAAGCATTTAGCTTTGGCTGGATTAGGCCCTTGTGCACATTTTTACAGGCCAGATGGAAAAAAGGGGGAATTTAGAGTAAGTGGTAACAATTAATTATTCTTCCATTCTGTTTTCCTCACTTTGTCTTGCTTTCAATATTGTCATGTCTGAAGACAAGCATTCGTTTGACATTTAAGTTGAATAAAAAAGAAATTCCTAGTTTGGCTATGAACTGCTGTTCCAATATATTTTTTTCCACTGATAGCAAGAGAAAGGAGAAGGAAAGGAGGATTGTTCCCTGGCATCTGAATTTGTGCAGGCGTGTCTAGTAACAAAAGATGCACACATGCTGTGTGGGAGTTTACAAGAGAAACAAAATTTTATTCTGGAGCAGTAAATAAAATTATAACCTTGTTATGAAAAGAACCATATAATTATTTTTAAGTGGCAAAAGGTCAACAGGAGCCACATCTAACATTAGACAGGGTGCAGTAGTTCAGATTTGGGGACATCAGATTGTCAATTACTCAGTTTACATTTTAGTGTGAAAAGATGCCATTGAAGTTTCTGCTTCAAATCTGAACTACCTTGGACAGTCTCACTATGTCAGATTTACAACATGGTTCCTCTACCAATTATTTCTGCCATTGAGGGGGTTTTCTAATAGCTGTATTATACTTAAAAAAAAAAAAAAGATTAGGTGATTCATGTTCAGAAGTGAATGTTGAAAGATTATTTATTAGCATATCAAGCAAATCACAAAAGGAAATAATATACTAACTTTAGCTAGTCTGCACATCTGTTTTAACAGGGCTTTTAGTAAATGTCATTGGAAGTTGTACTTGACCCACACCCATCAAAGAACCATGTATGAATCCAGAGTGTTCAAGGAAATGATGGATGCAATTAGGCAATTACATTAGCAAAGAACTGTTACAAAATTTTCATTTTTCAGATGTTGGTTAGTTGAGGGTCCTAGAATGAAATGAATATTACCTATTATCCATTACCTAGATATGAGACAGATATTTGAGAATGATAGTTTGATCCCTTTCATGCAGTTTTTATGGCTTTGACATTAAATATATCAATTTCTGGTTTGGCTCTACAAAATGATTGTTTATATTCTAATAATCTTGTCTATAAATTAACATAAATAACATGTCTGCTTACTTAATGACATTTTATTCTTAGTTTTGGCAAACAAAGACAATATTTTTCATTACATCGTTTCATTTAAATTTGACAATTCTTATCTTTTTAATCAAATCACATTTTAAAATTTCATTTGCTGACCAGTATACCTTTTTTTTTTTTACTAATCTTGGAATGGATAAGCTTTCACCACTACTCATTATGCTTAATTCTTCATTCTAATTTTATCATGATTGCTCTCTCTGTGTCTCTTGTTTAAAATCTATCAGTTTTCTTGTATAGTAACTTATTAGAAGATATTAATTTTTGTGCGTCTATTTTTTGGGTAGGGGATAAAAGTGGGGAGATGCCAGTGGTGGTGAACCTTTTACTTACCGAGTGCTGAAAAGTACACGCTTTGCACGTGCCATCCACACTTGTGTGCGGCTCCTCTACGTGCTCTGCATGTGCAACCTCACCATCTGCGCATGCATGCAGCTTTTGCATGTGCAATGCATGCATGCTGCATGCAGGCACTCATGCACACATGTGCAATCACATGTGCATGTGCAGGAAGCACCAAAGATGAGCTGCATTTCCTGCTGCAATTGCACACATGCACAGCAGATGCTCGAAGACCAGCTGGGTCTCTGCAATCGCAATGTGTGCATGTGCAATTGCATGTGCATGCTCAGCTGGAGGTAAGTTGGCTGATAGCTTGTGTGCCCAGCAAGATAGCTCTACATGCCATCTGTGGCACCCATGCCATAGGTTCGCCATCATGGGTGTATGCTCTGAGTCTCAAAAGGTGAAAGGCAACTGAGTATGAACATGTGTGTACGACTGAGAAGAATGGTAAAATCTGATATTCTTTTTGATGGAAATTATCAACTTCTGTATCAAAAGAGATCATAAGTTCTTTTTGTCATGGTGAGCTCTGAAAACATTAACTTGAATTTTAGAAAATCCCTCGTATCTGGCTGGTTTTTTTTAAACTTCATTGAGGGCAGCCATTATGTGTATCTGATAAAAAAAATCTTATTCAGTCATCCTGTAAGGTCGATGCAAGAAGAATGGTCAAAGTTTGATGATGAATATCAGATATTATACATTTGTCTGTTTAAAGGAGAATCCCTTCAACCATATTGCATTCTTAAAATAGCCTTCTAGAAAAACAAAAAGGACTATAGATTAGCCTTTGATCTAATCTTTCCTCTAAAAATTCTTTTTGATGAACATTTCCTGATCATGTGTTTCCGTTGTCCTGTCTTTCAAATGATTGCTTATGTCTGAGTCTCCTTAATGAGTGTGTACAGCAAGCGGTCACTTAAGAAAGGAATTTTTGTAATCATAGCCAGTGCTTGATGAAGTACCACCCAACTTCTTTCTTATGAAGATGATTTAAGGCTGCAGTATATCCATTGCTGTTGAGGCGTAGTCAGAATTCCGTCCAAAGGTCTTTCTACCTAAGATTCAGGGGACAAACATGTTATAAACTACAAAGTTCTTATGAACATAATTAAGCTGGGCAGTCTGAAAGAAAATTATCCCACTTTCTTCCTTTTTTTTTTCCAGGAAGGAATTGATCACAGTTTCTTTATAAAATACAAAAGGAGGAACCGTGATTGGGAGAAGGAAAAAGTGGGACAGTTTTGTTTCGGATTGCCCAGATTAAATCATGTGGTTTTTACAGTGAAAAATGTTTGTCCCCTGAACCCTAGGAAGAAAGATCTTTGGACTCAATTCTGACTAAACTTCAACAGCAATGGCTATACTGCAGTCTTCTAGAGATACAGTCATATACTTAGTTTTCTAGCAATCCTTACTAAGTTTCCTATTCCTAAGCGTCATTCACTTCCTAGAACAGGGGTGGGCAATTTTGGCTCCTTCATGACTCATGGAATTCTGGGAGTTGAAGTCCATGAGTCATGAAGGAGCCATAATTGCCCACCCCTGTCCTAGAAGGTCATACACTGGTACAAGTCATAGCCATTTCTCTGATTCATTCTATGCAGTCACACAAGTCTGACATTTCTGGACTTAGCATAACAGAAGCCATGCAGCAGTAGAAATGCTAGATTTTTAATTCTCCTAAAATGTCAATTGTGTACAAATACTAAAACATTTTGAACATTGTCTGTACTTTTACAAATAAGGAAAGCTTTCACTAGGGTGACCATATTTGGTTTCCAAAAAAGAGGAGGGGTGGCGGCGTGGGGGCATGGGTGGCATTTTTTTCCCTCCTCAGCCAAAAAAGAGGATGGGGGGGCGTGGGCGGCGGCGTTGGAGGCGTTTTTCTCCCTCCTCAGCTGCTTTTAAAAGACGCACGGACTTCAACTCCCACAATGCAGTGGATTCGCTGGGCCCAAGGGGAAAGGAGCCCTATTTGAGCTGAGGAATTCTGGGAGTTGAAGTCCCCCGCATCTGAGAGCGGCCGGAGGTTGAGAAAAGGCTTGCTGCTTTCTAACCTACGGCCAGACCAGCATGCACTCCATTGCGGGGGCGGGGGGGCGCAGCTCCGCAGCGGCTCTTCTCCTGCCGACCCGGAGTCACTTCTTTTCCCCATTTGCCCGGACATGACATCTCCACTTTTACAGCCAGTCCGGGGCATCCGGGTAAATTTATAAAATTTATAAAACCCGCCCGGACGCCCCAGACTGGACGTAAAAAGAGGACATGTCCGGGCAAAAGAGGACGGTTGGTCACCCTAGCTTTCACAAAGTTTATTAACACATTGGCAAATATACTTTACCTTCTCACTTCTATCCCCATTGCTTTTCCTTCAGTGGCATGTAATTGTATCATTTCTTCCCAGCTGGCCCTGCTTTGGATTCTAGCTATACCAATGGCTGCTTTTTTTTTTTTTTAAAAAACACCCTCTTTTTTAAGACTATGGATGGATTAGTTCCTACCTTATTTGGTCATTGAAAAAAGACACAATTTGTGATCCACAAAACTGAATACAATTTGTATAAATGCTTGGCTAATTCTGATTATTCCTGCTTTTCCAGATCCAAACAAGCAACTGAAGTTTTATCAAGCCTATTGAGTCATTATAAGAGTAATGTATGGAATTGTCTAGAAAAGCTTAATGAACCAGTCATTTGAGTACAAACACTCTTTCCAAATCTAGTGATAGTGAACAGTGTCAGAAAAGTAGATTCATCCCATTGTCAGAATCTCCTTCACACCCATTTATTACTGACATATCATTTAGTCATATATCCATCCTATATTTTTCCATTCATCGATCTTATCTGAAATGGTCAAAATCAGTATTTTTTTCAAATTCTGACTCTTCTGATAAAAATACAGGAGTTAAACTGATTGGAAACAAATAGAAAAAAATGACTGAAAAAATTATTGATTGCATATGTTTCTGACTCAATTAAAACATGTTCTTATTTTTAAAGACTATTCTTTAGAAGATAGGTGCCAATTCCCCTTTAATATAGAAAATATTTTTCTTTTCACACTGAAATTTTACGATCACATCAGATCTCTGCCACAATTCCCACTTCAGATTTCAGTCTGCAGACCTGTCTGTGTGAGTAGGAAGAAGCTTGAGTACAGGTTCCATTCATCATTAAGTGAAGTGTGAATGCTTCTTGACTTTATCATCTATCTATTCTCTAACAGCATTATTATACTTTTTAAACTTGCATGGAAGTTCAGGGCTCTGAGAAGATAATGTACGAGTTTAATTGCAGAATATTTGTTTTGTTTTAACATAAGAATTAGGTCCTGAAAAACTTACTGTAATGACCAAGAACTGGTTATGGTGTGGTGTAGATAAAACCTATTAGAATAAAGGAAAACCATTGAAGTTTGGGAGAGGGAGGGAAATACTCTAAAACTTGCATTTTGTATTGAAAGTCAGAGAATTGGCAGGTCTGTATGCACAGCAGGGCAGGGAAGGAGGTGGCACAGCAGGGGCCCTTCTGTCTGGCCCACTCTCTGCTCCATGTTCTTGTTTCCCTTCCTGGCTCTTAGGAGCAAACACAGTGTGTTTCCCCCCCTCCTCCTTCTGGTACTTTGGCAGGGCAGAGAAAAAAACCAGGTGGCTCTCGCCCATTGATCCAGTCTTGCTAGAACAGTGTAGCCATGTGACATGAATGCTAGAAGTAGCCTAGTTTGATAGTTGCTCCCACTTACTTGGCTTCAGTCAAACATTGTACTCCACAGTACTTGCATTCAGAAGTTGGATTTGCCAACTCATGGTACATGTAGTGAAATTTTAGTAAGGGATGAAAATTAAAGAGTGAATCAAAGAAACTGGTAGTACTAGGATTTGATATGCATTGCTTAATTCTTTGCATCCTTTCAAAGTTGTTTTGCATTTCTATCTTGTATATGGGGGGGTATTTCTATCTTGTATATGGAGGGGAATATCTATGTTGAATGTGCTGAAAATAAGTCTGAGTAATTGCAAATGACAGCTGAAGTTCACTTTACTACTTTCCCCTGTTCAACTTAAACACTTTAATCCTTAATGTGTTGCTCTCATTTATGTTGAGATGAAGGCAATCTTTATATTGGTGAATAGTGATTCAGGTGAGAAGAGTGAATAATTGGCGTGGGATGATTTTTTTTTAAAGTGAGAAGGTATTAAAACTGCCTTTTTATGGAGCTGCACTGTTCCCAAGCCCCAAAGAGAGCTTATAAACATTAAGTTAGAGTATTATCTATTGAAAGGCAAACAGGCATTTTTACAGGCAGTTTTAGCATTTTTGCACAAGAAATCAATATATATCTTAAGGTATGCCATTTTGTATTGCAAGCAGTGATTCAGATGAGTTCTACATTAAAGCAAACATACTAATTTGTCTATAGAATATAGCCTGGTATTTTAGCTGATAAATTCTCCACCCCAGTCAGGACTGATACAAACGTTCAGATATGTAATATGATTGAATAAATGTAGGTAGATCCACTGCTCTGTTCTTTGTGAGAACCAGACTTACCAGGAGAACCAGGTATAGGATATTTTTTTTAGTAGAATTCAGAGGACATGGGTGATTGGTTAATAATGGTTAAGATGTTGGGTTGGCACCAGGAAGACTTTGGTTTTGATCTACCCTTAGAAGTTCACTGGGTGAGCCAATAAAGTAACTGGATTACTGCTGGCCAGTGACACTGTCTCAGACCAACTTACTTCCCAGGTTTGTGTGGGAAAAGTGGAAGGAGAGAGTTCTGTGTATGGTGCCAAGAGCTCCTGAAACTAACATGACTAACAAAATAAATAAAAGACACTTAATTGTTTGTTTTTTCTTGACAGACTTTGGAAAAGCTTCTTTATAAGCCAGAAATCGCATGCTGGTGACAATTTTGAGGCATTTTAGAGAAAGTTCCATCCGTAGTGAATAGTAAAGGTCTGTTGAATCTTGGCAACACAGTGCTTCAGTTTAGCTAAATTAGCATGATTTGCTAAATAGGATAGTCTTCGATCATGCTTGGCCTGGGTTTGTTCCAGCTGTCTCTTAGCTGTAACCTATTGTTTTATTTTCAAATAGTGGAATAATCTGCACCACTGCACATGTAGCGTTAAGGAACTTAGGCTGCTTTTTTCCTAGGGCTCTGTATATGTGAGTGCTTAATTAAAAAATAATAATCAAATGAAATAAAAATGTGCTGAGATAATTCAACAGTGCATGAAGAAAAACTGAATCCTTCAGTCTGTTTAAATTATATAAAACAAGCGAATGTCCATATGTTTGTTCTTTCTGTTCAGATCCTCATTGACGCTCCCCCCCACCCCCATCAACACAAATGTTTCTAACCATTCCAGAGGGATATAAAAAGCTTCAAATGGTTTAAAAGTGAGAACATGTAGTCTTCTGAAATTGTAATATAATTCCTCTCCTAGATCCAGAAAATTTCACAGTCATTGGCTTCCGAAGCCTTATGGACTAGTGCTAAATTCTTGGCCCATTCCCAAATTCTACACTTAAGCAAAATGACATCAATACCACACAGTGCTGACACTGTTTTTTGAAGGCACTAGTATTTGAAGGTTATCTTGAAACTGTTGCCCATAACATCATAATGGTCTCATAATTTGAGCGCATGAAAAATATCAAATGGAGCAATATAAATCTGATGTAAAATGATGATATTCTGTGTGTAGGGTTCATGCTTACAAGAGGAAGTTGGAAGGCACTATGCAAAGTACTGAAGCCTTTAAGTATTAAAAACCCTGAAATTTATCTTGGTAATTCTGGGATTTAATTCTTCAAAATCATTTCTCTAATCCTTAAGAAATAAAAACTTGCTTGTGTTAAAAAAAAACCCAAAATGTTGCATTGAGGTTGTATCTAATGCAATAGCAGAAGGATTGAGAATATAAATGGTTCTTGTTTTTCAACCAGGCATCCCCCTCCCCCCCGCCATATTCTGTCAGTAAGCCTTTGTGTAAACTTCTTAATGGTTGAGTACAGGTAATGATAATAAGTTAAAAGAAGGGACATGGAAATGCATATGCATACTATCCTTTCTTAGTTCATCATAGGGAGGTGTTCATATACTGCATAGGTATACAGCCTCTGTTGAGCAACAGTACACTGTCTTTCACTTGGTCTGTGCCCATCTGTGCCCCAGAAATCTTACTGAAAAAGAGACAATGCTCTGGAGGGAGTGGAAGCATGAATGCTTGTATTGTTTAGCATGCTGGGAATCAAATTTATATTGGTTTTCATCGAGGCATCCATAGGCAAATGTAAATATGATTTATACTGTATATATTTTCCTGCCAAAGAAGAAGACAGTTAACAGAATTTCATTTTAATTATATCTCCTCTGTTTAATTTATCTAAAATATCTGAGGTAGCAAGACAGTTTGAAGCAAGTGTTGCTAAGGAAGTCCAAATGGTACTTCCCTATGTATATGTCTTCTCATAAGGACCACAGTAAATTTATTATCTTTAAATTATATGCCAAATTTGTGTATGAAAGTATAGAAGAATCCTTTACTCCAGAAAATGGGGGCTGCTTTTTTTACTGAAATGGATGTGTTTTTCATTTGGCCTCTGAAAAGTTAGGGATGAATACGAATAACATAAAGCCATGAGAATCTTAAATAGGATTCTATGTAAATTATGTCATAATTTTAAATTGTGCAGTGGGCCTTGACCAGGCTTGGACTTTAGTGATTCAGGGACTGTCGGCCAAGTGGGTCAAAATCTGGCACATTGTCTGAAACAGCCACCTTTGCTAGGGAACACCTCCTTCAATGTCCTCAAGCCTTTGACAATGACCTATTATTCACAACCAGAAGCATCTTCAGAGGCTAAATTTTTGGGAGTCCTATTGAGTATGTCGCCCGACTTAATGCTTGGCGAGGTTGCGAACTTGATGGTGTTCATGAGCCATTTAGCTAAGCTGCTACTTGGGTTTCCAGTAGTGCAAATAATGTTAGACCCCTTTCTTTATAAATACATACCAATAATTTTGTGGATTGCTTTTTGATAACATGCAATTTGTTATGTTTGTGTTACTCTGATGTTTGTACAATCTCATCATGAGCTAGTAAATCAGAAGTTATAGTCTTTTCTATAATTTTCCATGAACCTATAGCAGAGATACTCACTTGGAATCTCAGAGCTGCATCCCCAAAAAGTCTTGCATTCCATTCACTGGGCCCCTCTAGGGTGCTAATGTTAATGTAAAAGGAAGTATTTTCTTGGGCAGTAATTATATTACATATTTAAATTGATTTAATGGAATGGAATGTATTAAATTTAATCTTTATATTGGCTCTGCCCATGTCTTCATCCTGACTTTTTCTTATTTTCTGATGTCTTATCCTTTGGCATAGTTTGTTGTGTTCCTTATCTAATGCAGTATTTCTCAAACTCAGGAACTTTGTGGGTTTCAATTCCCAGAATTCCTCAAAGTTGAGAAATTCCAGTATTTATTTATTGTGTCTGTGGAGTGGAGGAAAGTGCCAAAGCATCATGGAGTTATTATTTAATGAACAGATCAAATAAACATTCATATATTTTGTCCCTTTTGTCCATATACTTCCCATATGCATTGGAAGTTAAAAGGGTGCAAACAAAACATTGCAACAGCACCTTGTTCTTCACCTCATGCAAACTTGCTAACTTTGCTGCATTTGCCTTAGCTGGATTTCTTCTAATCTTTAATGCATTAGAAATCCTTCACTGACTGGTAGAGATATCTCCAGGAGGTAAAATGGTCAGTCAATAGCTTTCATAATTAATCAACTACTAATAGACAAATTAGAAATTGTGTTTCTTCAAAGCAGGTGGTAAATCACCCATGGATTTAAACAGCCTTGCTGTCCCAGCTTACACATTCTTGTTCTCTCCCTCTTCCTCTACTCCTCCCGCACCAACTCCCTCACCAAGCAGGGATGGCAAAAAAATGGGAATTTATTTTTTATTTGAGCAAATAAAGAAATATATTTTATGTTTAGACTAGTAAATAAGTGGCACTTTTTAAAAATGCTATATAAAATTAGCCTTTAAAACAGTTGAATATGTTGTTAAAGTCATTTGTTGAATTATGGAACATAACATTTTTATTGATGACTGTAGGTTAGAAATTTTGGCATTGTGAACAGTGTAATACAATCTACTGCCCTGACAAGAAGCTGAATGAAATACAGATTATATGGTAAAATTGTCATG
>JAEANM010015811.1:0-13493 GCA_017656035.1 Myanophis thanlyinensis
GGAAGGAAGGAAGGAACGAAGGAAGGAAGGAAATCCTTCTATCAGTGAGCAGAAAGCAAACTAGCTTGATAATACAGCAGGTGCTTCATATAGCATTTCACTGGCTGTGTACTAACCATCCATGTGTAAGTGCTACAGATACTGCAAATTTAGGCATGAATGCTCTAGGCCATTAGCAGGTGCTTTGAGCAGTCATCCAAATCGAAGCAAGACAGTGGAAAAAACCAACGATTAGTTAACAGAGCTTGCAAAAAGCATAAACTCCAATAAGGACACATCAAATATTTTGCCTACTTGTAGAAATAACCTGACATGGGAGAGGGGGGAGCCTACTGCTATGCAAAGATTTTGATAGGATTTTGCTGTTTTGTTCATAGGCCCCAAGACACAACTGTTGCTAAGAAGCTGAGATCAGCACTGAAATGTCCTAAGGTGGTTAGTGACAAGACAGGAAAGAACTTCTGGCACTTGGGAAGAATGCTGGAGCCATTTGATAAAGCTCTGCTTGAGCATTTGAGGGTTGCCCTATGGGTGTTATCCTGAAGAAAGCTCCAGGCAAGAAAGCTGATTCATCACTTGTCACAACCAGAAGATGCGTCAGTTAATTATTACACTAACTCTTCAGAGTTTTATTTTATGCACAGCTAGATGTCAGCTCCTTCCAGATGTATTTAAAACACACCAATATTGAGAAAAAAAATCTATGGATAAGCATGCATGTACATGCTACATTCTCCAGTGTATTATACTCAAAATATACTTGCAAGATTTTATTAACCTGTTGTTGTTTTTAAATTTCCCATTAATAATTAATTATGTTTTGGTCATTTTATTTTTTAAGCGTTTAAAATTATGTAAATTACACATTTCTTAGACAGCAAATACATGCTTAATGATGTGCCAGTCTCTATACTCACTGATTTAGAAGAAACGAAAAAGAATAAAAATCCCTTCAAAATGTTCAAGGAAAGAGAGAGTCTTCTTGTATCTATGTAAACTTAAATATTTTGTACATATCTGCTTTCCCTTGTCATTAATGGCACAACCTACACAGATATTCTTTGTATGAAGTCAAAAACATACAACCTCAACTTTTGCCTAACTCATACTTTTGGTTCAGAGAACTATATCCATAAATCAAAGGAAGACTCTTGTTGTCACCCCTTTGAAGGCTTGTAAAAGAGACCATAATCCATTGCGTAGAATCACTAGCACTGCCATATGCTCCACTACCAAATGCTCCACTACCAAAGTAACAACGCAATCTCCCCCAAGAGAAGCTGTGTAAAATAGTACTTAGCACTAGCAATAGCACTAAGACTTATATACCTCTTTATAGAGCTTTACAGCCCTCTCTAAGCTGTTTACAGAGTCAGCATATTGCCCCCAACAATTTGGGTCCTCATTTTACCCACATCAGAAGGATGGAAAGTGAAGGTTGAGTCAACCTTGAGCCTGGTGGGATTTGAACTGCCAAACTGCAGGCAGCCAACAGTCAGCAGAAGTAGCCTGCAGTACTGCACTCTAACCATCATTATTTAGACAAGCACAATCAAACTGTAGCATCGTTGAACACCAGAAAAAGGAAACAGATCATCTATACCATATTTTTCAACAAAATGGATACCCATGCAAGTTTATAAAAAAAGTGTCTGACCACTTAACCCAATAATCCTGGGTTACAGTGCAGTATTGCAGGCAAACTCTGCCTGCAGCTTGGAGTTTGATCCTGACAGGGCTCAAGGTTGACTAATCTTTCCATCCTTAGAAGGTCAGTAAAATGAGAGCCCAGATTGTAGGGAGCAATATGCGGACTCTGTAAATCACTTAGAGAGTGCTGAAAAACACTATAGGGTGGTATATACAGTAAGTCTAAGTGCTATTGTTATTGATATTGCTGTGACACAACCAACACACACTGTAAAAATATGTATGGCAGTAAAAACTGCCACATATCAAAACCAGAAATCACTAATAGATTTACAACCATATTGCAACATTGTAGCACACAAACTAACTAAAGCCCTCCAAAACATCCTAAATAAACTATAAGACCCAGCAACTCCAGAGGGGAAAAAAAGTCATCGCTAACATACAAGAACTGCAACAGCCACTATGCAGAACAAACAGCATGAAGACTAGCAGAATGCATTCCTGAACACCAACTAGCAGTCAGAAGACATGATGAAAGCTCCTTAATTTCACAACACATGGGCAGACCAATAGTTTCAACTGGGAAACTGTGAGCATCCTAGATCAAGCCAAGCCCAAACAATAAAGAATTCTTGGAAGCCTGGCACTCAAACAAATCAGCCATCAATAAGCACATAGAGATAAACAACATCTACAAAGTATTCAAGAGACAATCAAAAAGCCAAAAAGGAAGCAATCAACACTTAGATGAACATATACTCTGTATGTGTGTGCCCGTGCACATGCACACATGCAGGCACACACACACATACAGAGTATATCCAGGACACCATAACAAGCTCATTATATACTAACATCGTAGCCTAGTTCCTATGGAAGGGCCAACTCATCACAGTTTTTGGGAAGGACAATATAATTGGGGCTCTCTAGATTTCAAGGTGGAGACTATTCCAAAGGGCAGACATTGCAACAGAGAAAGCAAATTTCCTGGGTCTCACCATGCCATCATTTAATAGAAGGGACCCTGTCAGATCTGGTGGGACAGACAGAAATCCTTATGGGAAGAGATGGTCCATACTGTAGATTATGAGGACTATAAAGTGATCACAAATTTCCAAAATGCCACTGAACCCAGAATAACAATTATTTGGAGTAACAAATGAACAGATTATTATGAGCCTGTGATTTATTGAAAATATGGCTTTTCCAAAATTGTATTGTTATAACTAAAATCATATAATGCAAGTGTAACATAATCTGAATATCTTGCAGGACAAATTTCTCAGAAGTAAGTACTGTTGAGTTCATAAATGTTTATTCTGTAAAACAGGATTGTAGTTTTCTATCATACTGAGTATTAAACAACGTCTGTGGAACTCCAGATGATATTAGTTTAATTATTTAGTATTCCAATTAAGAAATGTATTAGGCCTCAATAAATATTTCCTAAATATCCTAATGGTAGAATAAAATGATAATACTCTAGAAGTCACCAAAATAACATCCAATTACTTTAAAGAAAATTAACAAAGCAGTCATTTGTTCTATTTGTGCTCCCCTACAACAGATTTTGGAACACATTGGTCTGTGCAGCAAGTCCCACAAGAGAACAGTTGGCATTGCCAAAAGAGGTTTATAGGCAAAAATAAACAGGTGGCATTCTGATGGTTTTCCTCTTTCCTTGGACCACAAACAAGGTAATGCAGTTAGAACAAGGTCAAGTTATAAATATTTCCCTGCCCCCATCCCACAATAGATAAAAGAAAAATAAATATTCATTTGAAGGATTTTTGCAGAATTAAAGAGGGAAAAATGCAAGAGAACTTAACATGACATTTTCTTTCATATGCTAACTTGAGCACCCAAAATAGCACTTCAAAACAGTTAGTGAAATGCACAAAACAAATACTTAAATATTTGTATACAAAATCTATGAAACATATGCTGATTGCTCATAGCAGCTTAATATTAATTTAAAAAAAAAACAGAAGAAACAAAGAAATATGTCTCCATGACTTTCATGTTAATATTTGTATAATATATTCAGGACAAACCAATCTGCTGAACTATAAACCAAACTTCATGAGAATGATGTTCTTAAGGACAATGCACAATTCCCAAGGACAAAGCATCCCTTAAGCAAATAATGAAACTGGGCTGTATACTAGTTCCTTTTCCATTCATCTTGTATTTAAACTTAATAGACCAGGTGCACAGAAACCCAAAACAACATTTCACATTTTTGGCCAGTGAAGCCATGCTAACTAGGAATTCAGGGAGTTGAAGTCTACACCTCTGGATTTGCTAAGCGAATTGCACATGTCATATTCTACTGTTCTTTCAACAAGGATTCTCCACCTTTTCTAAACAAACACCCAGATAGATCAAATACATTTAAGTTTCTTTCAACTTTATTTTAACAGATCTAAACCCAGGCACTACTTATGAAATAATGGCCTTGGTCTATAAGAATTATTTGACTATAACTCTTAGGGGGGAAATGGCATCACAAATGCTATAAAGGCAGGCAGGGAGGCAAACATGTATGTTTAGATTTAACTTCACTACTGTCATCAATCATGGATTTTAATTCTTCTGTTTCAGTCCTTGCTGTTTGTGTCTGTTATGCCTTCTTTTTCTGTGCTTTTCTCTATGTTTGCTCCTGAACTGAACTAAACAAACGGGAACAATGAGACAAGCAAGAAAATGGCTGAAATTCAGGTAAAGGAGAAAAAAAACATTCTGAATTGCCTTACTCTCAGGTAGTTATGGAAATGAAGGATTTATTCTCCATCACCAACCATATACTGTACCCTTACAGTATTATTCAATGGTGCTTTCCTCTGAGCCACAACCCTTTTGAAATTTAAACCGCACAAAGAGACAGTAGACTCCTTGCTAGCATGCTGCAATACATTTACAAGACAGTTTAAAAATAAGGGACTGTCTATATAGGGACTTCCATAGGTGCTATAGCACCATTATTCAAAGATATTCAAGTACTGTCTAGTCTGCTTCTTATGGATGACTTTGAGTTAATAGAGCTCAATAATATGAACAAGATGGTTAGCTGAGTTTGTCTAACCTTTCAGAAACTAGTTTGATCAAATATATGTTTTCCTTATTGCAGAAGGGAGGGCATGCCCAACAGCAATTACAAGTGCTTTATTGAGAAAGCAAATGTTCCAGTTTTTCCAAAAGAAGGCATATTTTGACTTTCCTAAAGAAAATAAGCTTGTCCTAGATGCGATTATTAATTACAGACCAGTGACTAATATTCCTTTTGTGGGAAAAGTAATAGAGAGTATGGTAGCTTAGCAACCCCAGACAGTCTTAGATATCTAAATTCATTTCAAGTTAAAATTATGCTGAGAAAAAGGCAAATGTATTGCAATTCAGTTGATATTTTGAAGCTCTGAAAGCTACCAGAAAACCCCAAATTTAGAAGGAGGCATGAAGGCTATCAACTCCAACTTTCTGCTCAGTGCAGAAATCTGAATTAAAGCTTCCCTGACAGATTATGCTCCATGTCTGCTTAGACGCTTCCAGCAAAAAGAAATTCGCTCTTGAACTCTTCTTAGTTACATAGATTTTCCCCATCATTCAATTAGTATCTGCTTTACCATAATTTAAGGCTATTTTTTTGAAGGCTGTGCTCAGGGATAGAAGAGACCATTTCTTTTTATAGCTTACATCCCTTCAGGTATTTGAAGAGATGGTCTCCTTCCTCTTAGTTTTCTCTTCTCATGGCTAAACATATCCAATGGAATTACTGAAATTATATTTGAACAACTTCTGGTGAGACACTGATTTCTTCATCTCTAATTTATGTGCAATTGCTAGAAGACATATAATTCAGAGATTTAGTCTGAAGAGTCAGCAGGATGTGAATGACACCCGTGTCTGTAACATTGGTTATACATGAGCAGTAATAGCTAGGAAGAAGCAGTTGCATATCACAATGAACTGGAGAAGTACTGTACAAATGAATTGAGATTCTAAGCTAGGTAGAGGCACTATTGATTGTTAGTTCATCCAACCAAGAAAGTAGTATTTAGTAAGTAGTATTCAGCCTGTTTTATGTGACACTGAGTTCTACTAAATGATCTGGTTTGCAGTCTGTATATTCCTTATGATCAAGTGTTACCATGAAAGTTTAAGCATATTATAACAGCTTATTTCACAATTAAACTTTTTGCAGAATCTTCTCATTTTGACTATTGCAATGGAGCAGATATGATGGTACTGTTAAAAATTATTTAGAAACTGCAAATTGTCCAGAATAGGCTGATTAAATTAACAACTAGAACTGTAACATTTAATCATATCAGCTTTATGGTTTGTTTCTAAACAGAATGTAAACAGCTATTTTTAAATGTAAAATTACCTAATCAACTTGAATTCAGATTGCCATAAAGACCACCACTTTTTCTTGTCTGTCTGTCTGTCTGTCTATAATTACCTAGCTACCTATCATCTATCATCCATCCATCCATCAATCCAATCTGGTACAATAGTTAAAGTTCTGGGTCTAAAACCAGTAGATTGGTAATTCTAGACCTCATTTAACAGTAAAAGCCAGCTGGGTGACTTTAGGCCACTTTCCATTTGTCAGTCCACTTCATTTCACTCACAGGTATATTGTGGTGAGAGGTAGCAACATTAATTACTTAAAATACATTCATAAATGTCTTTATCAGAGGTTCTGCTCCTAGAATTTCTATCTAATAAACCAAAATAGATAAAACACGAGGTACTTTTTGGTATCAGACTCTAAGTGAAATAAGCAACCAGGAAACCATCTTTCTGGTCAATTCTTCATTTAAGACCTAATATTTTGTTCATATAGTCCTTATAAATCACCATTTCAGTATATGACACCTGTATTTTAATCTGTTTTTGCTAAAATGGCATTTTTCATTATACATTAAACTTATTTAGAATGTATGATTATGACTTATTTAGAATGTTTTATTTATTATCCTGTCTTTATTATTTTTATAAGTAATCAAGGTGGTGAATATACCCAATACTACTTTCTCCTTTTATTTTTCCCACAACTTCTCTGTGAGGTGGGTTGGGTTGAGAGAGAGTGACTGGCCCAAAGTCACCCACCTGATTTTCATGGCTAAGCCAGTCTACAACTCATTGTCTCTTGCTTTCTAGGTTGGTGTCTTGAACATAAGACCAAAATGGTCTAACTTTACTAATACTCCATTAAGTTCCATGAGTTGTGAATCAGCCATTGCTATCTATTAGAATAATATTAATCAGCCTAAAGCAAATAAGTACACATGAGCATGTTTGCGTACCCTAATACACACACATCCCAATAATAATTATCTCTTATTTTTCAGTGCCAGACAGGTAGCAAAACAAGCTTATCTAGCATTTGAAAAGTCTTGTTTTGGTTGTGGGATGCCTTTAGCTTCATGAGTCACAAATTATAGCTTCAACAGAGATAAGATATTCATAGTTTGTGCAATATGGATGTTGGGCATTCAAAAAAGAAAAGCGGGATAGGAGTGTAAGTTCGTTATAAGTTTAAATGGAAGATTATTGTTTTTACAACATATAAGACAGCATTTTTCCTCACAACATGAACAAAGATCTCCTTGAAATTTATGTATTTTTAAGTTTTCGGAGGCCAAATGATGAAAGCAGCATCATAGTGTGATACTGTTGAATGCATGATAGATAGGAAATTAGTATTGTACCAGAATTGCCTCTGACAGATGTAAAGAGTATTTTGTAACAGCCCTTCAAAGAGAAGCTAGGATTCAAAGTAAATGAAGCAATCTTTGTTTTAAAAATTAGAGCATTAACTGTATGAGTGGATGTGAGAAAGGAGGAATGAGAAAAGATAGTCCTCATCAGGAAGAAGCATCTTAAACAATGAGCTTGGTTTAGTAGTAGGTGTTTAATATGGATATGACTACAGTAAAATGCATTCCTAACATCATTACACATGGTTAGCCAACGTGGGACATGAATAGACATAGTCCTGGCAAGGGCCTTCCTGGCAGTGGCATTACTTTGGAATCGATAAAGCAACAGCTGCCCAGGAACCATTTTGTTTCCAACCTTGTACAGGATTTCCTCTGTCCAAAACTCTGTAATAGCAATAGCTTTATCTGCCTTGTTTTATACAGCTCAGCTTGTCAGCTGACAATTCCCTTATCAGGACAGCTACAACCTGACACATAGGCAGCATCAATAAAAAGGGAACATTCTTTAGTGCACAGAATTTGGGAGAGTTCTTTATATCTTGGTATTGGAATTTGTTTAGAGAAAAGAGGTTGCTTGTTGTTGTTGTTGTTGTTATTCCAGATACCCGGACCATATCTTTTCTTTCCCAGCATTAGAGCTTTGTCAGGAGTATATATGGTGAATTTTGTATTTCTTTCTTTGTATATATGGTGAATTTGGGTTTTGCTCAATATCATAGACAGTAGCAGAATTGGAGACAAAACCTTCTGACTGAAAGGGGTTCTGATCCAACAACTGCTTCCCAGAGGGACATGTATGTGATACTCATTAACCTGAAGTTAAGAGACAGTGTGCAAATGCAACCAAGTACTGATTTTGCCCTTCAGTTCTTTTTGCCACACAATTACTGGTGTTATTAACCTCTCCTGTACACCTTATGGTTACAGTAATCAGTCACAGATTATTTTTGTTTATTTATCTAATTAGCAATATCTATACAAATTGATATAGGGTATCATTATTCACAGAGGTCCATTCTCATAGATGGGAAATAATCAAGCCCAGGAGTTCTACTTATTTGGATTTTGCCAGCATTTTTCTAACCTGGGAACTTTGGAGGAAGTTCATTCCATTCTTCATTCTTTCTGTGTATGAAGGTAGGGTTGGGGGGAATATAGTAGAACTACTATTGCAGAGAAAGCAAAGACTGAAAGTTTTTATTAAAAATAGGGAAAGGTCAGTACTCTTTCCTCAAAAGGTGCTACAAATGCTTGTAGAAATTATTAAACCACTGCCTTTCCTTATTGAATTCAGTGTAAAAAAGAAAGCAATGGAACTGGGAGGGGGATTTTTCTGTCTTCAGGCTTCTTGAAATATTTTCAAATGCAGAAGGAAAAAAGTAGGATTTCTATCAAATGCTTAAAACCAAGAGCCTTCAGTGATGGTGCAGCAGTACCAAAATTACTGAACCTAATGAGGTTAAAATTAGTCTGCAGTAATACTCAACCATTGTTCAAATCAATGTTTTGCATTAGTATGATTTAAATTACATACGATAGTTGGTCCTCAGTAAGGTACTATTTTCAGACTTCATCTCTACTTCAGTGGTCTAAATTATTGGTCCTTATTACACTGGGATTTAAAACTGACCTTTTTCTCAGGATTGTTTCTTCCTAAACCAATGAAATGCTGGAGAGAAATTATACAAAGGCAAACTCGGTATGCTATTGGACTGTTTCTCCATCACAAGGGTAAGGTATTTCTTTAGAACCATTTGTTTAGTGACTGTTTGAAGTTACAACAGCATTGAAAAAATGCTGTTGTGACTTATGACTGTTTTTCATAGTTATGACCATTGCAGCAACCCTATGGACACGTGACTAAAATTCAGATGCTTGGCAACTGGTTCATATTTATGACAGTTACCGTGTCCCAGGGTCATGTGATCACCTTTTGCAACCTTCAACAAACAAAGTCAATGAGGAAACCAGATTCACTTAACAACCATGGCAAGAAAGGTCACAAAGTGGAGCAAAACGCACTTAACAATTGTCTCACTTAGCAACAGAAATTTGGCATTCAATTGGGGTTGTAAGTTGAGGACTACCTGTACATCTCCAAAATTTAACAGATTACGTTTTGTATGTCAAGACTGTCTTTAAAAATACTCATACTTTTCAATATGTTATCTTTTACAAAGTCATACATTGCCTGAAGATATATAAACAGCATATTAAATGCAAAGGAAAATGGAGTGTTATTAGAATATGTTTTATTTAAAATTATTTTTCTTCCTTTTTTTAAGAAAACTTATTTTAAAGAAAAAAAATCCTCATTTAAAAATGTTGTTTATGAACAGCACGAAACTAAATGAAAGCTTTGAGAAAGAAAATCAAAAGATGGATTCAAGAAACTGGTAAATAGACACACAAGGACTGAATATCTTCTGTGAAGTAATATTATCTGGACTATAGAATAGAATAGAATAGAATAGAATAGAATTCTTTATTGGCCAAGTATGATTTGACACACAAGGAATTTGTCTTCAGTGCATATGCTATCAGTGTACATTAAAGGAAACAGTATGTTTGTCGTACGTTACTCAAATATATCACTAGCACAGATAATTAGACTGGAGCACTAAAATGGTCATGTGCTTTGAAGTGTGCATGTAGTTGGTACATATTTTTTTTCCACAATAGCTGAAATTTCACCATAACTTTGCACATATTTGTAGGCTCATGACCTATAATCCACTCTCATTAATACATCAGGCAGTCATATTGAAATGGCTGTTAGAGACTTGTATACAAGTTTCTCACATGCTGAAATACAATATTCCATGATTGAGAGTGTTTTAACAAACTGCATCTACAGTGCCTCAGATAGAAAGTCCATACAGAGAGTGGTAGGGACAGCCAAGAAGATTATAGGAAGCTTGTTTCCCATTATTCAGCATACTGTTTATATGTGCTATGTGCTTAGAGCTCAAAATATTGTTACAGAACCCACACACCCACTTTATGGTCTGTTTTTATTGTTCCTCTCTGGAAGGAGGTTTTGGAGTATTTATAGTAGGACTATGAGATTCTATAATAGCTTTGTTCCTTATGCCATCCAATTGTAAACTTGCAGGATTTTTTTTCCTCCCGCCATGCATATGTATATATTCTAACTAGACTGTGATGTTTCTCTGTGTTATATATGTGTGTGTGTGTTGATATATGAATAATGGTTATCTTTTGAGAGCTGAATACAACGAAATTTCATTTTAATGTAAGCTAATTAGCGTACATTTAAAGTGACCATAGCTATGCTAGTATTCTATTCTATTCTATTCTATTCTATTCTTATGAAGATAACATAGTGAAGAATTGCTCCAAATGCAAAAACTGGAAGAAGCAGGCCTACTGATCATAATTATTTGTTCCTGCATTTAGAAATGAATAACCATAAGTTGCTAACTTCAGAAGAAAGACATTTCCTTGTGCCCATCCCTGCATGCAAATCACATTGTGTATGTAGTACTAGCAAAGCATATCTAGTTTTCCCACCCATACAGGATTTTTTTATGCATACAACAGATACTGAAATGGGAAGAACACAGAAATGTACATCTGTGCTCTCTTCTCTGTTCCACTCCAACATAAAGCAAGAGCATGCCTGGATCTCTGAATATGAAATAAGCAGCTGCTAATAGGAGAATAGGTTTGATCCAGAAATACACCAAGAAATATTTGTATATCCCTCAATGGAAATTAATAGGTTTATTAAATTGGAAACAGACAACATTTCAGCTTTTTCCAGATAGCTGATATATGCCACATTATACTTCATGTGGCATTTATCCTGCTTCTGCTTCTGAGTTTTGTTTTGTTTTTATAAAAGCCTCCTCAAAAGGAAACAACAGATACACGGCTCAGTTCTTATCTCAATCTGCTTTTAGTGGTCTTAGAAATCCATGAACCATCCATAGCTGCAAAAATACAAGTAGAGAAGCACTGGCTTTAAACAAAACCAGTAGATATATTTTAAGGATGTGACTTAAGTAATATGTAATGCAGAGATTCTCCCCAGAATCCTTTGCAATGTTGCAGAGGATGCTGTCATGGCATTCTCAGATCATGTGCCTCTGCGACATTGGACCACTGCAAGCTGGAAGAATCTCTACAGCTGCCCAAGCAGCTATCAAGCAGATAATGCGGCAAGATTACAAAATAGAAGGGTATGGCAGCCCACCTCCTTCTTACATCTAGAACATTCATAAGGCATATGAGTCATCTTGGCACCAAGGAGCTCTTTGAAAATTAATTCTGTTTTCAGATGTCTGAAATTGAGGATGTTTTTTTTCCCTGTGGTGGAAAAAAAAATAGCTCATCAAGTCTCTCTCTAGATCTGAAAAGGCTATAGTAACAAACTTATAAAACCATTGTTATACGTATTGTTTCAAGCTGTTCAGAATACTAATTTCTAACACAGTTCTTAAATTCATTATCATTTTCCAGCTCAATTCAACATTGCAGCCTAGGTACCTATGATATATGTTGGCAATAAACTGCTCAAGGCTAACTGTAAAGCAAAGTTTAGATCTGAAAAATTATGTCATCACCACCACTGTATAATAAAAAGCTCTGGTGATCTTTTTGCCTATACATTATGGAGTAAAATAGGGTCAAAATGATTTTTGCATATCTAAGAAAAAATATAGATAGCATAACAGTTGGTAAATTAAACTCTGGGGTTATGAATATAGAGGGAAACTGAGCCACAAAATGTTGAGGACATCAACTGAAATGGAGAAAAGAGGAAACAGCTTTCTCAGGTCCTAACACTTTTTACTATCAATGCAATCAAATCTAGGAGAAGACTAAAGAGGGATGTTTAATTCCTTTCTCCTGCACGAGAAAAAGGAAATGAAATGATTTCTTCTTCGAGTTGCCACTAGAATCAAGGGATGGAAATAGATCCAGTATGATAGAGAAAAACATAGATATCTCTAGACAAACTAGGAAAATCAACCTAGCTTCCTATTTTATTTTTTTATCTTGTATTAGAGCTCATTTCTCAATGAGGAAATTTCTCAATTTCCTCGCAGCTATAGAGGTTGGAAAAGTAAATGAAAATGTTCTTCATAAGCTTAGGAAACTACATTAAAAATGCCTTGATGCATGTAATCATAATTTGGCCCTATGCAAAAACTGGGAAATGTTAACTCTCCTTTATAGTTCTAATCGAGATTGTGCCTTTCATAGGTCTCCATCTGCAGTGAGAGCAATGTTGCTTGAAACCAACAAATGTTCCTCTTCTAGCACAAACAGAAAGTATTCATGCTAAGTATTAAAATAGCTCTTGGAAAGAGAGATGAATTTTATTAGGAAAATAGATTTAATTTGGAATATTAATGTAATCCATAAAGAAGAGAGGGTTTGTATCTACACAAAATCTGATCAAGCTATTAAATCAATCTGGAATTAAATTTGACAGTTTCATTGAGAAACTTGATTCTGTTTGGAGATTCAATCAAATTTGTCTTCTAATCAAATCTTTGAATCTAATATTCACACACACTTATTAATTTTCAAAAGCCATTTGTTCAGTCATATGAATTATATCTTTATATATTACAGCAAAAGTCATAAAATGCCTTGTAGGCCAAAATACAGATTCTCTCTCATGCATCGATAATGGCTGGGATTTCCACTGCTATCTATGTCTGTCCTATGCATGATTTGGGGACAAGCACAATAGCCATTAGGCATGCCACTAAGTAGCTCAACTTCAGTTCTGGATTTGTTCCTTTCTACTACTCCTGCCACTATTTTGTGTGATGGCAGTACAAAGGCTGGAAGACCTGGTTTATCTTAGTGGATAATTACTTAAATATGAGCCAGCAGTATGGGGCAGCAGCCAAAAAAGCTAATACTGTTTTTAGATTGGAATTAAAGTGACTCAGAATCAGCTCATAGTGAAAACAGCTCTTTACTCAGCACAGCACTCATAACAAGAACAGATAACATAGGCAAAATGACAGCTATTTATACCATTTACAAATGTGCGTCTAGCCAATCAGAGAGCAGGATTTTCCCGCTCTCTGACTAACCGCGCCAGACTTGGTGTCTGCTCCATACCTT
>JAEANM010015812.1:0-13492 GCA_017656035.1 Myanophis thanlyinensis
CACCGGCAAAGGGGTGGGTTAAGTCCCAGGTGTTCTAACTTGACGGTGAGTATGGAGGGAATTATTGTGTTGAACGCAATATGTTCAGTTTGTATATAGTTTTCTTGCTTAGATTGGAGTTTCTTGTTTGGTAGGTTGAGTCTCAAAATGGCTAGAGTTGCCTCCAGACCCTTTGCCTTTTCTTCCAGTAATTCATTTAGTCTGCTTTTGGTACATGTGTAATTTGGGTCTTCCATGAACATAAGCACATGCATGGAACATATTGCTAGGCCTATGCTTGCTACTAGGTAGTACAAGTAATCCTCAGCATATAACAGTCCATTTAGTGACTATTCAAATTACAACAGGACTGAAAAAATGACTTACGATGGTTTTTCACACTTAAGATCATTGCAACATCCCCTGGTCACGTGTTCAAAATTCACACGCCTGGCACCTTACTCATTTATTTATATTTATGACGGTTGCAGTGTCCTAAGGTCATGTGATCACTTTTTGCAACCTTCTAATAAGCAAAGTCAATGGGGAAGCCAGATTCACTTTGTAACTGTGCTACTAAATTAACAGCTGAAGTAATTCACTTAATAATGGTGGCAAGAAAGGTTGTAAAATGGGACAAAATTCACTTAACAACTGAATCACTTAGCAACAAAAAATTTGGGCTCCATTGTGGTCATTGGTCAAGGACTACCTGTAATGTATATACTTCCCTAGAACTAAATCTTCTTCTTTCGGCTGTTCCGGTTAAGGGTTGCTACAACGAAACATCTGTTTCCACCTAACTCTATCCTCAGCATCCTCTACTCTTCCCCCAGTTAACTTCATATCCTCTTTTAGCACATCCATATATCTCTTCTTTGGCCTTCCTCTTGGACTCTTGCCTGGCAGCACCATCTCCAACATCCTTCTACCAATATAACTGCCCTCTGTACATGTCCAAACTATCAATCTGGCTTCTCTGACCTTGTCCCCAAAACAACTGACCTGAGCTGTCCCTCTGATGTGCTGATTCCTAATCCTGTCCATCCTGGTCACTCCTAAAGAGAACCTCAACATCCTCATCTCTGCTACCTCCATCTCTTCCTCCTGTCTTTTCCTCACTGCTACAGTCTCTAACCCATACAGCATAGCTGGTCTCATTACTACCTGGTACACTTTTCCTTTGATTCTTGCTGACATTCTTCTGTCACACAACACTCCTGACACCTTTCTCCACCCACTCCAACCCGCCTGCACTTACCTCTTCACCTCTTTTCCACATTCCCCATCACACTGGATTGTTGACCCCAAATACTTAAACTCCTGCACCTTCTTGACCTCAGCCTTCTGTAACCTCACTGTTCCACTTCCCTCCCTCTTGTTCATACACATGTATTCTGTCTTACTATGACTAACTTTCATTCCTCTTCTTTCCAGAGCAGACCTCCACCTTTCTGGGTGTTCTTCCACCTGCTCTCTGCTCTCACTACAGATCACAATGTCATCCACAAACATCATTGTCCACGGAGATTCCTGTCTGGCCTCATTTGTCAACCTGTCCATCACCATAGCAAACAAAAAGGGACTCAGAGATGATCCTTGATGTAGCCCCACCTCCACCTTGAACTCCTCTGTCTGACTTACAGCACATCTCACTACTGTCCTATTCCTCTCATACACATCTTGAACTACTCTGATGTACTTCTCTGTCACTCCTGACATCCTCATGCAGTACCATAGCTCCTCTCTCGGCACTCTGTCATACGCTTTCTCTAAATCCACAAAGACGCAATGCAGCTCTTTCTGATCATCTCTATACTTCTCCATTAACATTCTTAGGGCAAAAATTGCATCAGTAGTGCTATATCCACTTCTTTTCTTAACCTAGCTTCCACTACTCTTTCCCATAGCTTCATTGTGTGGCTCATCAACTTTGTACCTCTGTAGTTGCTATAACTCTGCACATCACCCTTGTTCTTAAAGATCAGCACTAGAACACTTCTCCAATCCTCAGGCATCTTCTCACTCTCTAAAATCCTGTTGAACAAACTAGATAGAAACTCCACTGCTGTCTCTCCTAGACACTTCCACACCTCCACATGTATGTCATCCAGACCAACAGCCTTTCCACTCTTTATTCTCCTCGGAGCCTTCCTCACCTCATCCTTTCTAATCTTTACTATTTCCTGCTCTACAATAGTCACCTCTTCCCCTCTTCTTTCCTTCTCATTTTCCTCATCCATCAGTTCCTCAAAATACTCCTTCCATCTTCTCTGCACACTCTCCTCACTTGTCAGCGCCTTTCCATCTCTGTCTTTAATCACCCTTATCTGTTTCATATCCTTCCCATCTCTATCTCTCTGTCTTGCTAATCTGTACAAGTCCTTCTCACCTTCCCTTGTATCTAGCTTGGCAACTCATCATATGCTTTCTGTTTGGCCATTGCCACCTCCCTCTTCACTCTATGCTGCAATTTTTTGTAATCCTGTCTACTATCTTCAGTCCTTTCTACATCCCACTTCTTTTTAGCTAGCCTCTTCCCTTGTATGCTGTCCTGTACTTCTTCATTCCACCACCATGTTTCCTTATCTTCTTTCCTTTTTCCAGATGACACACCTAGCACCTTCCTTTCTATCTCCCTGATCACTTCTGCTGCAGTTTCCCAGTCATCTGGAAGTTCTTCCTGACCACCCAAAGCCTGTCTCAACTTCTGTCTGAATTCCTCAAAACATTCTTTCTTTTGCAACTTTCACCACTTGGCCGCCTTCTCTATCTTTCTTCTCCCCTTCATCCTGACTGTCAGAGTCATCCTACACACCACCACCCAATGCTGTCTGGATACACCCTCTCGTACCACCACTTTGCAGTCACTAATTTCTCTCAGATTGCCTCCTCTACATAGAATGTAATCTACCTACCTCCACTCTTATATGTAACTTCCCTAGAACTAAATAAAAATGCTAATTCTATGGTTTCTGATTAGCATAAGTGCTCAGTGATTGACATACTATATATAATGAGGTGAGAAAGTTTTGTGAATAGAGGTAGCAAGGAAGTTCTACTTATTTTTTACAGGGACCAAGATTAACAAATTATGTGGATATATCTGCTAGATTTTTATCTCACTTGATTAAATGTTGCGTGAACACAATTATTTTATAAAATTAATTTTTAATTCAGATAAGACTGAATCTCTGAACTGACTGCAGATTGCAGAAATGTCTTCTGACCTGACAAGTCTTAAGAAAGGAAGAAATGGTTTCTGCTGAACTGAACAATGTTTTGTTCCCACCTGATGAGGAAGATCCATGAATGAAAAGCAAAACAAAAACAAAAGCAATTTTTGTACTCCATTGACAATGTATCGGAACTACAAAATAAAATAGAAGAATAGAAAGTATAGAAGAATGCTTTCCCGTTCTGATGCACATAAATTTACCATTTGTTTTCCAAATGCAATTCTAGGTGCTTTCAAAAGGAAAGGTCTTAAGAGCTGTCAGTCAAAAGGTTTTATGCAGCTACTGCAACTTTTCCCTATTAGGGATTTTATGGTATGGAAAAGAAGTTAAGAGTGGATTACAAATGGAAATTCTCTTTACATTTTCATATATGTTACCTAGATCCAGCCTGACAATATAAATTTACCAGATCGTCCATTCCAGTGCCTGCTTGTACCTACCACAGAATTGCTGTTGAAGACATCAGGGTTGTTTTCATATATGAATTTCTCTACTCTCATCTGTCGAAGTTTAAACATCTTGGAACCCCTGTTGGTAAGGAGAGAGAGTTCTTCTAACATCACATCCCTGGGAATGCTGATCTTCTTCCCGAGGTTCAGCTTGGACCCTTCTTGCGGCATAACTGAAGGAATACAAGAAGAAGCTTATTATAGAAGCAGCAAAACTTAACCAGTGTTGCAATTCCTCAGCCAAGGCTACTAGGACAACAACCTCTATTTACCTAGTATTACTACTAAAATTTGCTTTCTCTGACAGAATGCTCTCCATAAGGAGTTAAATGCCTGAGAATGGAATTGCAGGAGAAAACCACCACATTCTGGAATGGTTAAGCCTTCTCTCTTTCCCTTCCCTTTGTTGACTATTTTTCTGTAAGTATCTTCAACTGGCTTTTTCTGAATCTGACACTGTTAGATCTTCAGGCCTACCTAGATTGTCCTCTACAACTTAACCCAAAGATAGCTTTGATTAATTATGTCCTGATCATGGCAAATGCAGATTATATGCATCTCTGAATTGCTAGTCATTTCCACCATTTTAATTCAAATTGAATTTGTCCTCCCAGTTTGCAACAGTGGTAATATCTTCAATTTAAGTATGTTCTAAGGGACCAATTTGGGCCAGATACTTTGGCTGCCTCAAAAGCACCTGAAATACTCACTTATTTGATGGAATCCATGACTAAATAAAACCAATAATATAAATAAAACCTATATATATATCTATCAAAATCTTAAGAATGTTTTTAATGGACTTTCCTGGGATATTCCAAACATGGACTAAAGAACTGTAATCTCCAATAATGCCATATAAATGCATTTGTGTCCTTAAAAATCTTTATAAATGATATCAACAGATTAGATGTTAAAATGGATTTGTTAAAAACTTGTATTTAGGGATCCCAAAAGAATGTATTTGAAAGAATGGACATCAGGTTTTTGTTCTAGAGATGTAAAAAAATTTGAAAGTTCATTGAGCCATATGATATGGTCATGTGATTGTCTGATATCTTTGAGGAATCGTGTTAATGTGTACCGTGTAAATAGATTTATGGGATAATCTTTAAATGTTAAAGATGTTAATATGATATTGAATTATATACCAAAGCTTTGGGATCTGTTTATCAGCAGTTACGGTTGTATTGAGCCTGGGAAATGAGGTGGGCAGTAAAAATAAATGCTGTATATTGAAAAATGGGGAAAGTAATATTATTACTTTATTATAAGGAATTCTTTTGGGAAATGGGTGATCTTCACACCCTTCTATTATTCTCAGTACACTAGTTTAACATCATGGGTTGAAATCCACTGTAGCCACATTGCTTATAGTATTAAAGGCAAACAAAAAATCAATAAATCTAATTTCAGTAAGAAAGTTTCAGAACTGATGTTTGAAACACCCTTGCAGATGAGGCTATGCTAAAGTTATTTTAGTAGCTTTTTTGTGATTTTCACTGTAGTCCAAATAAAGGTGGGGAAATGCATAGTAGAAATTCTAATATATGACAATCCCAACTCTCAGGGATATAAATTTCTCTCCTGAGCTCAATATTTTCTGTTTAAGATTTCATTTAGCCTTCTGCCTCAATACATCTGATGGCTTGGCTATAATCTTCCCTTTCTCCTCCTCCATCTTCTTATTACTGATAATTATATTGTATTTCTAACTTTCCCTGAAAAACCAGGCTACCTGATTGACTTCACTGAAACTTAGTGGGATGAAGGGAACATGTGAACATCTCCCTAATATGCCAAATTATTATTAGGAATAACATGTAGTTTAAGGAGTGAGAGCACTTAGGAATTACATCTCTCTGATTTGTTATCCTGTTCAGCACTCTGCCTGATGTTGGAAATACCGGATTTGATGTTGGGACATGAGACCTCAGGCTTCTGTGCCTTCCTTCCTCCAGAACAACTGGATTAAATTAATCAAATGGTCTAGGATAGTAAATTGAAAATTCCTGAGATTGGCGACGGAGAAATTTTACCATTCATAATTGAGGGTGCCTTGTTTTAACTTACCTGAAAATGGGAAAAGCTATAAATGCCTGAAATCTCTGGGAGAATGTGAGACATTCTGACAGCTTTAATTGCTGATTCTACATAAATGTGAATTTTAATTATTATGATTGAAAATTATGGACATCTACAACATTTCTTCTCTGTGTCCTCAAGCAAATATAGTTTTATTGACACCTGAGCTTTCTGTAGAACTGAATGAAATAAAACAGTTGACTTGATGATATAAAAGCAGATGACATAATATTAATAATGAAAATACCTGAACTGATTTTCAGTGATGTTAATGGAAAGATGCTTCCTGTGTTAAGTCAGTGTGATATGCAACTTTTCAGGCAGCAAACAGCCTATGCAACCTAAGTCTGCACAATCAGCAGAGCTTATAAAGTATTAATTTCAGTTATTTGTAGTATTGTTGCTACCTATGATAACTGAACCACCCATATTTTTAAGAATCTGACACACATTTTTCAATTCTCCAAAACTGAAGAAATAAACATTTTTACTTAGAGCCTGAGGTATACTGTATAAATCTGAACTGAAATTATTGCACTGGGAGGTCTAGATCAGGCATGTCAAACATGCAGCCCGTGGGCCGCTTGCAGCCCATTGCAACTGCACCTGCGGCCTGCACAGACAATGTTCAACACACCACCTTGGATCCTTCTTGAGCAGAAAGGTGGGGTAAAATATTTTAAATCAATAAATAAAATTAAGTGAGTAAACAGGAAGGAGAACCCTACATGGTGTCCTGAGTTCACTGTTGAAAAGGCAGTCTAGACATGTAACAAATAAGCAAAAATGCTTCCGAGGCTCCCCGGGCAAGTTGCAAAGAAACACCTCTCCCCTGGAGTGACAGCAATTCTTCCTTAGCCTGGTCAAAGGAGCTGGTCAGGTGAGGCCAGCGCTTGTAACCTGACCTGTGCTGCCGCCACCGGCATGTGTTTTCTGCTTGTCCCGCCGTCCCAAGAGCTGCCAAGGGCAAGCCCAGCCACTGCGGCCCAATTGAAGAGAGTGCGGCCCTCATCAAACTCTAATGTGACAATATGGCCCTCGGGGGACTCTGAGTTTGACATGCCTGGTCTAGATCAATAAAATATGAAGTTCCCCTACACATCCTAGTGGCAGAAATCTGATGAACTTAATGTAAGGTCATTCAATGATTCTTTGAAAGAGGAAACAATTCCCCCTAATCTTAAGTGTGTGTGGTGATCATTTTTGAATGAATCAAATCTTGAGGTTATCATCAAAAGCAAATGTACTCTTACATTTTAGCAAGGTACTGGGGTAGATGACAGCCTCTCCAATCCACATACTGTAAAGGAAATTTTTACTTTTACATCCATGAGAAATACCTGCATTTTTCTTTGGATTTCAACCTTTGGATTTCAACAGTATGTTGCTCTTCAGCTATCATCATAATTTTACCATAATTTCATTCTCCCTCTCTTTGACTTATCCAAAACTGTAGTTCTATATATTATGTCAAAATGTTTTCTCTGTCTGGGAGAATAATCTCTATGTTTTTTGTAAATAATTTCCCAGATATTAGGGAAGAATTATTGGAAAAGGAATGTGTGCTCATGGGATATCTCTTACCTTCTTGGGTTAATTCTAAAATGAGTTTAGTAGGTTTTCTCTTCTTTTTGGGAGCTGGGGTTCCTGCAAGAGGCATGCTGTTCGAGGGGTTTTCTGTGTGAGAGGAATAGTGGAATGAATCTGATTCTTGTAAAATGCAGATGCAGAACTAATGCTGTTTCAGGATGGAACAATTTCCACATATCTATAGAAAAGGTGACAGCCACCTTTATGTCCCCAAAGAAAAGGACATAAAAGAACCCCTCTGCATTTTCCCAGGTAAACCCGTCAGCAAAATTGCCCAGCATACCAAAAAGCAAAATCATTCTTCCCTGATCAGATCCAGTTTGGAATATTGTATCCAATTCTGGGCATTTGAATTCAATAAGATAATGACAAATTGGAGCAGTTTTAGAAAAGGGCCACCAGCATGATGAGTGGTTTTTAAATCCAACTCTTCAGGCTGCCACATGAAAGAGAAAGTTTTCCTTCAACTGAGATTTTTAAATTCAGACTGGATAGACATCTGTCAGTGAGAAAGTTGTTAAAGTAGATGAACTCAAAGGTCCCTTTCCAGGATTATGATTGTATTAGATGATTTAAAGGTAATGTACTTATTGCAAGATCTTCCCGTGCTGGCAGAATGAACTAGTTCCAAATCTAACATTGGCATTGTGTAAGTCAGCTCCTGAATGACAGAATTACAGAGTTGGAAAGAAATCTTGGTTTGAATAGAACCTTGGATTTGAATCAGTTTGGAGTTTGGTAAAGTTCCCCTGTCTTTATTACTGTCATTTCAAATTAAGGTTGAATTGAATATTCTCATATTAGTGTACTTGGCAGATTGTTTCCTGTAATCTTAATTATGAAATTAATTGTCACTCTGCAAATGTATTTTCTCTCTTTTATCTATTATTGTATTATTGTAATGAAATTATACTGTGATGTTATTGTATCCATGTTTATCTTTCTGCTAGTTAGCCTGTTATAATAAATTTGTATCCTTAATTGATTTATCATACTCGGTTAATCAAAATTTTCTATAAAACTATAGCAAAGGTTTTTTTATTACACTATGATACACAAAAAAATAACTACAAAGAGTCTACTGCTCAAAGATTCTCTCCTTCTCACAGTATAAGTTGTTTTGATATGAATGTGGGAGACTTTTTGCATGCATATATTTCTTTTGGGCTTCTTAGAGGCATCATTGGCTATTATTGAGTGCAATTGTTGTATTAAATAAGACTTTGTCTGATCCAGCAGGTTGTGTCATAATTTTTTTTTTATAAAAAACCAAATCACTGCTTGATGGTAGTTGCTCCTGAGTGAAATAATAGTAGATGCTCTGTTGCTTTCTGAGAAGATTATTCAGATGCTTAATGCAACATTATTATATGAGGCAAAACTTTCCAAAAGTCTTGTTTATTAGAACAAAAAAAATGCAATGTATCATCAGAGTGGAAGGGCTAGGAAGTACTTAATCAAGCTCCCAATTCCAATGCCTATATAGTACTTAACATGAGTTTAGCCCAGTGGTTTACAATGTCAGCCTATTGCCCCCAACAGTTTGGGTCCTCATTTTACCGACCTCAGAAGGATGGAAGGCTGAGTCAACCTTGACCCCGTTAGGATCGAACTCCAGACTGTGGGCAATGTTTAGCCTGCAATACTGTACTTTAACTACTGCACTACCAGGGCTTTTCAACTACTGGTGCTACATGAAAACATCATCTCAAGATATCCTAACTTGCCAATAGGAACAGCAGTGAAGAATGGTAATTGTCATTTACTATCCCAAAAGTAGTCATTTAAGTAATCTAAGTATTATTAAAGGTATTTGTGATAGAATTGATAGGTGAGTTAGTCACAGTCCAGACTAGGGTTCAAACTTCAAACACATAAAATTCTACATGGACAATTAACATTTAGTAGGCAGACCAGAAAATCATGGTACTCAGGCAAAGATTAGAATTTCCAGTCTGTCGGGACATACCGGTAGAAGGATAAGCTGCCATAGAAGGGGTTCCATTGCTGTTCTGCAAAACCTGATCTATTGAAAATAAGACCTTGCTCATTTAGATTCTCAAAGTGGTCTTCCAGGGCAGAAAGAAGACAAGCTCCACTTTTTTGAACTTTTCTGTCTTATCTACAGATTAGAGAGGACCTAGCAGGCCACGGGGAACTTAGGTTTATAAAAATATGCACAATTCCAGCAGATGGTAGGCATGCCTCTCCGATCTCCAAACTGTGAGGAAACAACCTTATTTGGATTTCTAATGCAGTCTTTTTCCAGAGCTTCTCTCCAGCTTTGTTATTAAGATCAAGGTACCTAGAATAAGATGGCCCTGCTTACATTACCATAATGATCTGCTGCGGTGCAAGGGCATCTACCAGGGCTGAGAGGTGGGAGCAGGTTAACAGTGTGAAAATGGCTGGCATAACTGGATGATCAGATCCTGGCCACTTTTTATGTAATGTTGCTTATGGGATTTGATAGCTGGGTTGCACGATTACCATTACCACCATTACCACATTGTCAATTCTTCCACAGATGACTCTGCTGTAGTGCTAACCTGCCTGAACTCTTCACCTTCTCTTCTATTTGGTTCCTATTGGAACTGTGAATATCTATAGATTCCTAAATGTTCTTCCTGGGATAGAAACAATTGGCCTCATTATACTTTTATGTATGTATGTATGTCTTACTTATATATTCTTGCAGGCTATGAGACTTTTCCTGGGGATGGGGGGAAGCTCTGAGTTTTGGTTCTGAGACATAGTGGCCAAAGCACAATGTAGACTCATACGTTTTGAATTGGAATATCCTGGCAACAAGTCTAGCTAGATTACTTGGTGGAACCATTGCACAACATACAGTATGTAACTTTCAGTTCCTTAAATTTTTGGTGCCGGAAGGAATGGAAATATTGTGCATTGATGTGGAAATTTGTGTATTTATGTGGATATTGTTTTATGCTGTTTATCTTGATTAGTTGTTAGCAGGATGTCATTTCCACGTGGGTTTGGTTCTGCTTCCAAAGCAGTGCCACCCCTTCTTATCCTTTATCGAGCTGTCAAAAAAAAAAATCAAAATTGGATAAAATCTGTTTTTGCAATTTGAGACACATCACCTTCAGGTGGCTGGGAGTGATTGTTCCATTGGTATGGAGTCCTGTCAGTGCTTGACTTCTGGCATGGTACTTCCTCCTTCCCTTTGGCTGCAAGTCCTCTGAAAGTCCCTAGGGGCCTCAGGAGACATAAGGGCTGCTTTGAGTAGCCAAGCTGGCTTTCCTTGTTCTCACCCAGAACTAACATGGTGAAGCAATTTGGGAATGGATGGAGTGGAAATGAGGGCTGACTGCTTCATCCCTTATCATTGCCAGGAGCCTCTCTCCCAATGGCTTCAGTGAATGCAACCACAGGTCACTAAAAGAAGATTTCAGATGTCTTGGGGACTATTTGACAGAGAGCCCAGAGCTGTCTTGTGGGCAGATGTGTAGCCATATAAATCTTCAAAGTAAAAAAAAAATTGATAGAATAATTATATTAAACAAGGAATAGGGTCACTGCAGAAAGAAATGGGAAATGGCCATCATCTATACACATAATGGGGAATGAATGAAAGAATAGGGGAATACATTATCCTGTTAACTTCAGAAGTGAACAGAGGAACTGTTCCAAAGAAAATATTAAAAATAAAGGACTATGGGAAAAAAGTAAGGAAAAAGTTTAATTTCATTGACTCAAACATTTTTATTATTTTTGATGGTTTCTGGTCTTATAGACTCCTTGGGATTAAGACAAGGTTATAGGATTCCACTGATACAGTATTTAACACAAGTAAGTAAACTTACCTGGAGATCTTTTGACCCTTTTTCAAGAGTTTGTTGATCAAGGATGATGCTACAAGTTTCTTTAGCAGAAATGCACCTGTAGAAAGAATAATAAACATATAATGGTACAGGAAAAGTTCCCTAAACTGACACTATGGCATTGGATAGAATTTATTCTGTGTGTGTATTTTAGTGTCTATAAGAATAAGAATGTGAAGTGTGGACATAATTGGAATTTTAGATTGTATCACCTGAACTGTACTTTGTTCTGTTTTGCTCTGGTCAGTTCCTACCTTGAGCATTCAGTTTGGGTAGTATGTGAAAAGAAAAAATATATACAAGTGGATGTCATGAAGAGAAAGATGTTCAGGGACTGGCAGACATAAAATGAGATTGAGGGAAGTGAGTTTGTTCAGATTCAAGCAGAGAAAATGATAATGGATATATCATATGTAGTATATTATATAACACTTCCATAACCCTTCAAATATTTGAAGAATATAGCCCTGATCTATTCTCCACCAACTGAAAGTCCACTCATGGAACATTATATAGAATCTCTTATCCCTTTCTTCATTTTCCTAGGAATGGAGAGGAAGGGAAAAGAATGTTTCAAAATTATGACCAGCTTGGAAGAAGTAATCAAGGCCAACTTGATATTAACTGAAGCATGCATGCAGCATTGCCACCTGAGCTAGCGGGTTATTGGCTTTCCTGCCAATCCTCGTGGCTAAAAGGGAATACATTTAGAGTTAAGAATCTGTGGCTTCTTTGCTTAATAGCTATGTTTGGTTGGTTTTGAGATATCCCATTTGGATTTTTTATTTAAGGGCCCACAAAGATCTAAGCTCCTACTACATATTTTTCCTCACCGGTTTACCCCAAGAACCATTCTCAGCAGCTCCCTATTTGCCAGCCTCTTAGCCCAAACTTTGGGTGAGCTTTTATCTTGATTATCCAAGTATGGCAGAAATCTAAAAGGCAAAGATTCTGTTCTCTTCCTGCTTGCAGATAATGCAATAACCTCTAGGCCTGTTGCCCAATGTTATATATTACCCAGTGCACTCCATGCAGTCAAAATTATTCACACAATCATGGTACATTATTCTACTTAAATGTTTGAGGTTTTTATGCAATAGCCAGCATAAATATCCCAGTATATTGTTGGTTAATAGCTACCCTTGAGTTTGGTAGTTTTCTGACTGTATTTCTATACTTGTTTTTAATGATTTGTACTAGGGGTGGAATCCGACCAGTTTTGCTACTGGTTCGGTGCACGCGCATATGCGCCAAACGTGCTGCAGCACGGCTCTCTTTAAACCTTTTTTACAGGCACCAGAGGCAGCAGGGATCCTCAGGAAGGCTCTGTAGATGCTCCAAACAGCTGATTAAGGTAAGAAATGAAAAAACCCGAAGCTCGTATAAGGGCAGGGGCAGGTGGGCAGGGCCAATTTCAAATCTCCATTACCGGTTCAGGCAATGTGGTGCAATCTGCCTGAATTTCACCACTGATTTGTACTATTCAAACTAGTGAGGTTTTCTGGGAAACCCTTCTAGTTAAAGTTGTCCAGTTTGATTGCAGTTGATGAATAGTTCCTCCAGTAGCTAGAAATGTGATGTTGCTCTTGGCCCCTGGAATGAAATGAAGATCTCCTGGAAATAACCATTCCACAACAGAGAATAATAATCTTAAATTATATGAAGGCAAGTTCCAACTGAAAGTTAGAAAAACAGTTGGACTTTTATCCAAGGAAGAGGTGGATTCCCTTGTATGTGAGGCTTTCAAGCAGAGACTGGACATCCATTGATCTTGGATGCTTTTGTTGGATTTCTGAGCCACAAGCAAGACATTGATCTTGGTGTCCAAAATGGTGGAAGTAATTTTGTGCAACTAAAATGTATGTGACAAGAAAAACAGTAATAATACAGCAATTTACAAAATGATTTCTGGAGACTTGTACACAACAAAGAAGGAATATTTATTAGTGAGAAAATATTTATTAGTAAAGAAAGGCCTTGTAGACTATTAGAACTATTAGGAGCCTGGCATATACAAAGGAAGGCTTGTGTAAACAACAAGAAAACACTAGAAATGATGTCAGCCTTGAGAGTACAATTTAACCTGGTGTTTTCAAATTAGCAACTTTAAGATGTATAGACTTCAACTCCTAAAATCCCTCTGTTAACAATGCTGGCTGGGAAATTCTGGGACTTGAAGTCCACACATCTCAAAATTGCCAAGTTTGACAAACAATGGTCTAACCCAGGGGTGGGCAATTATGGCTTCTTCATGACTCGTGGACTTCAACTCCCAGAATTCCTGAGCCAGCATGGCTGGCTC
>JAEANM010015813.1:0-13492 GCA_017656035.1 Myanophis thanlyinensis
ACAGACAGACAGACAAAATGCCATATATGGGAAAAATAAATAAATCTGGAACAGTTTTCACCAACCTGATGCAGTCTGAAATGTGTTGCATGTCAGCCATAAGCGGCAAATCTGAAGCACCACCCATATGAAGATACTACATTGAAGATGAAGCAGAGTTTATAAGATAAACAACACTATGTAAAAATAACCATGTGTATTTGTTTATTTATTTATTTATTTGTATATCCTATCTAAGAGTTGAATGTATGGGTTTTTATTTTTCTAAAACATTTGCTTGAAATTAAAATAATTAAATATTCTGAAATATTTCATGAGCCAGAGTTATAATTCAGTAGATTTTATGCTCTTTACTCCAGGATTTATTTATATATATTCTCCTAGGAGTCTCCAGAGTTATTAGCAAGAAGAAACTTCAAACCATGCTCTTCACAGGCAGCTCCATGTACAGTGTGATTGAATTGTCCAGTTAGATAGGTATAAGAGAACATGTCAAATTCACAGAGTTCTTAACAAGATTCATGTTAGAGAAAGAAATAGGGTTTCAAGAACTCAGTCTCATTTCTTATTCCAATTAATATCCTCAGGCGTTATGGCAGTGACTTTCTTAATATCTCTCTAATATCTTTATTGTGAAATAGAAAGAAGGAAGTTCTTTTTAGTGCTAAATGGCTGCATTTGAAAGTATCAGTTTCCAAAATCGTCTTTTAAATCCTTACTAGTATGGGAATCAATCTTCATAACATAATATGTATATAACATGCACCTTATTGGCATATATCCCTACTCAACTGCTTTGTGTAATGGTTAGGAAAAAGGACCAAGCTTTTACCCTGTACTGGCCATCAAGCTGACCTCTACATCATCACCAGCTAAGAGAGGACTATAAAATGTTTCCTTCAATCTCAAACATTGGCCTGTTAAGGTCTGTGAAAATGAAAAAAAGGATTAATTTCCCTAATGAGGTTGCAACACAGATCATTAAGCAGAGCTTTATACCCAAATAATTACCTTTCTACAGAAAATTTTGCAACTACCCTTACTACCCTAAGCATCCCCACCTTCCAGAAAACCTTTATTCTAAAAGGAACTTTAGAGACTGGACAATATGGTAGTCAGTATGTGTGTGTGTGTGTCTATGGGTGTAAATATGTGTAAGTATATAAATTTACACAGGTTGTCTCAAACTTATTTAAAGACCTGCATTGAAATTATCACATTCCTGAAAAATCTTAGATTGTTATTCCATAGTTTTAGCTTTCTAAATATAAAAGGGAAATAAAAAAAGGTTCAGGAAGTCAATGTGTTAAGATAGTGTTTTAAAAATATGTTCTTTACTGATTAGGTATCTGAATCAGAAACTCTAGTATGAAGAAATACTATATATACAAAGAAGTAATGAACTCGGCCATTTCAATGTCTCTGAGTCAAAATACATCAGAACACTATGAAGACTTAATTTGTATTTAGGAGGCAAGTACTTATTGCTTTTAATTCACAGACTATCCACTTGTATTGTTTTCTTCATCAGGCAAAAGAGTGACTCAGGGCTTCAGGATAAAGGATAAGATCCAGCAGAAGTCATGGAAGGAAGAAAAATGTAGTTTTTTTAAAGAAATCTATTTGTTCCCTTATTCAGTCATGCATGGTTTTTCTTGCTGTAACAATTTATTAATATTCAGCACTGAGTAGTTTAGACCTAGAAATAGATTTTACCTATCACCAAGAAAACCAACTAATGTGACGATAAAAATTTTTTGGGAAAGGATTGGAAATTATGAGAATAAATGCTGAATTCTATATAATAATTATTTCCATGGTTTAACATTAACATGTATAGTTAAAATATAACTATTTTCTCTTCAAATTTTTTATTCACTATGAAGAGCATCCAATGTCATGTCTCTTGCTATCTTCAAGGGGACAAAGGCATACCAAACAAAGGTTAGAGATAGGATCCTTTCCTTTGCATATTCTTTATGCTTAAAGTGGACTAGTCCAGTTTCTGATTTCAGATATTTTTTGGTTAAATAATGCATGCTTATTATAGCAAGAATGTCAAATCATACACAATGGAGAACAAATTTTGGTACAAAACATTTTAGCTCCCGTGGGGCATTAACAGGTGTGAAGCCCACCTGTTGAATAGGGTACAAATTGTAGCATGTAGTGTCTTTTCAGCCCATATCTATCTATCTATATAAATGGATGTATGTGTGTAAGTTCCAGCATAACTCTGGAATGCTTCAATCAATTTAAACAAAACTTGGTACACAGATGATTTACTCTCTGGAAACAAATATTGTAGGGGAAAGACACCCCTAGGTGTGTGTGTGTTTGTGTATGTGTCTGAGCTTGTGCTCATTGGTCAAGGGGAGCTCAGCGGACCACAGAGGTAGCCTTGGCAATTGTCTGCAGTGGGTCACAGAGAAGAGCATGGCTTGATTGCTTGGGTCAGATCATGTGGTGTCAAAGCCGATGGTAGCGGTGGGAGACACATAAACCTGGAGGCCATCTTTCACGAGAGGGTGAGTGAGCCTCTTGCCTTCCCTTACAGAAGGTTGGGTGTGACATTAAAAAGTAGGTGAAGTGAGAGGGGGAAAAGGTGGCTTACACTATAGATATAATGCATTTCTTTTCCTGTCTAATACAGGGTTAGGATAAATAAATAACTGGGCAACTCCAGGTTATCAGCTAGTATAAAACTAAAAATGAAATCGTTGTTAGTTTAAAAGATGGAAATAATCTTTCCAAAGTTTAAAACAGGAAATAATCTTTCCAAAATTTCATTCTATTTGACACCCTTCATGTGAATCTTTGTTTCAGGTCATCTTGGAACATGCACTTCTGACTAACAAAAATAATAATTTCATTGTCCAACCTATTATTTGATCTGGAGTTGACATTTCAAGAAACAAACAACAATTCAGAAAGCCTTCTGTCTAGGTGCAAACCCCATTTTTCCCTGATTATTTTTAGAAATCAAAGTAGCCTGATTTTACACTTCAGTCTAAAACAATACATTTCAAATCAATGTGAGTTGAATCAAAATCTCAGCTCAGATTTTGCACTACAGGAAGAAACAAATATTTATAGTAGCAACTATATATATGGATGTTTCCTTGGTGGTGGAGGAAAGTGAACCTTTTTTTTCAATATAAGGAAGCTAAAATCTGGTTTTGAAAAGAAAAGACCTCTTTTTTCCTTTGGAAAGTAACTATAATGCTGTTCTTAGATATTTGACCGAAATTAGAAAATAATTAGCAAGATACATCACCCTGCACACCATCTTCTAAAGGAATAAAACTTATCTACTACTAAAATCTTGTATTTGTCTGTTTGACACATTCATCTGGGTGAAACAGTGCATTATAGGGCAACGATGATTGAATGTAGATATTTCAATATCTAATTTAATTAATTTATAGAATGGTGGCAAATCCTCCACAGCTTTTCTGTATTCATGCTACAGCCAGTTGAGCACATTCCCTTCCAGACCTACACTTCAGACCTCCCTGGCCTAAGTAGTACATCTTGAACACCCTTCTTAACCTGCAGTACACCCTTCCCCATCCCCATGACACCTCTTGCACAACTCTAGCACCCTTCCCACCCCACATGAAATTCCTGCACACCTTTCAAACTCACGGAACACATCACTCACACATCACTCACACAGTCTTGCGTACTTGTATTTGACTTGCAACTTCCTGCAAGGAAAGAAGGAAGGAAGGAAGGAAGGAAGGAAGTTCAATGGGAAGCTGGCAGGAACACAGAAGTTGCTCCTGCTTCCACTGCTTTTTTGGCTAGCCATTCTGTTTCTCTGTTTAAATAAAGAAATATAAATGAAATAATGATGCCATAAGGCATGGATTGTCTAGTTTAAAATAAAAGAATCTCTGATCCTGTAAGGAAGAATTAAATGGAAAAATATTACAATGGAAAAAATAAAATAAACCAGAAGCTCAGGTGCTAAGATGATTTTGAATTGCAAAAATCCTTCTATATTTATCCTATACTCTTAACAACAATTTCCAAAATAAAGACAAAATAGAATGACATTTGTTTTCATGCACATCAACCAGACCTCAACACATAAATTTAAAAGAACATGAGCACAACAAAACCTACCATGCGAACAACTCAATCCTTGCATGTGTTCAATATTCAGACTAGGAGAAAAAGCAACTTTGCGATGATATACACTATAATTTTGAGCCTGGGGGGTGGGCAGCTGATACATGGCCAATGATGTCATGATTGTTATAGAGTAAGCTACACTTATTTTTCTTCTTTAGTACTAATTATAAGTGCAGGTAAACATAATGTGTTTTCAGCTTATGGAACATTAAGGCATTAAACCCAACTTCATAGACATCTGATGCACCCTTGTCCCATATGATGGCTACCTTAAAAGACATAAAGGGGATGTTGGTTTCCTTCACCTTATGGCACAATAAAGGCAGGCAGAGAATAGCAAAATGAAAAGTGATGCTACTTTGCCACTATTCCTTATGGAAATGGATTCTGAACATGGGTCCTCTAATGCTTCAGAGAATGGTACCTCACTTCCTATAATTGAAGCATCCCTCTGAATTATTCACTTCTCCCCACTATCTCTACCTTCCCCAGAACCTGAAAAATATTTTCAGCTAGACCTGATGCAAACCTTAGAAGGATTCCATTTAAATGCACTGATTTTATGTTGCAATTTTACATAGCAATTTGGACATAAATACTACTGAATTAAATGATGCTTCTGTCCCAGCATAGTAGCAAATAAGTGGAATGAACTCAAAAGAGTTTATTTTTCATTCAGAAATGTTCTGTATAAAACACATAAAAATGTTGTAAATATTATTAATATTGCTTCAAACCCCAAAAACTCAGCATTTTGTATTTGACAAGATTTCCCTGAAGCACTGCAATTTCTGTTTATATTGAAAACCTAAAAAATAACAAAGTTCACAATTTAAGTTAGATAATTTTTATTACAAAACTGAATTCTACTAGTAGAAATAATATTTGTGTCTTCCTAAATAATGATATATTAGAAACAATAGTGCTGTGTATAGCCAGGGCATCATAAACACTGCCTAGTTTAATACTAGTTTAGATTCTCAGCTCTTTTTAAAAGGACATTCTCATACTTGATAAATTTCTTTGAAAGAAGAATTTCTTTTATCATTTTAATTCATTAAATGCATTCCTTTATTTTTAAATAATATTACATTTTGAGACTAAAATAGTAGAAGTCCATTTTGTTATTTCAAAGGATAGCTCAGCTTATACTTGCCTGGATTCTTAATTGAAAAGATACAAGTTTGAATATAGAGAGATAAAAATAATGTTAGAAAGGAGGGGCGGGATAATCATTAGGATCAGATCAATACGACATTTATATATTGTAAAAAGTTAGACCAAAAGAGGAACATTTGGGATGTTCTTTTTTAATTTCATTTAAGTTGCATTTTGAAATATTTTCTTATGAAACATACCTTGCATAGATCGGTAGATGCCATGAAGGCATGGCCTTTAATTACAATAAACTGCCTAAAATAAGCCAAAATTGATCAATCTTGTTCTTAACATTAACAGCATGTAGTCTGTATATAGCTAAGGCTGATAGCCTAGAGCAGTAGTGGCAAACCTTTTACTTACTGAGTGTTGAAAAGTATGTGTTTTGCGTGTGCCATCTGCACTTGTGTGCAGCTCCTCCACGAGCGCTGCTTGTGCAACCCCACCATCTGCACATGCATGCAGCTTTTGCACATGCAATGCATATACACTACATGCAGGCACTCTCACACACATGAGCAATCGCGTGTGCATACACAGGAGAGCTCCAAAGACCAGCTGGATTTCCTGCTGCAATCATATGTGCATGCACAGCAAAGACCAGCTTGGTCTCTGCAATCACGCATGTTCAATCACATGTGCATGCTCAGCTGGAGGTAAGTTGGCCGACAGCTTGTGTGCCTAGCAAGATGGCTCTGCATGCTACCAATGGTACCCATGCCATAGGTTCACTATCATGGGCCTAGAGTACACCATCTCTATATCATGTGAAATATGATAGCTCATGGAACCTAATATCTATGCACCTCCTGGACATGACCATAGCATGTGTAAGATTTAGACTTTGAATACAGTAAAGGGGAAGAGTTATGTGTCAGTGAAACAAAGAGATTAAGAAAAGATGTAATTCATTATAAGAATGGTGAATTATTTATTGGGATAAATATTAACTTAGAAACTGTTTCAAATACTTCTTTACTTTGATCCTTTATTTTTTTTTCACCAACATGGGAGCTCATTTCACTAATCTAAGACTATTTATTTTTGGAATTTTAACATTCTGTCCTATTGACAAATGGCATCATATCTGATAACATGCAAGTTTTGTACCTTATATATGTGCAGCCATGTGTTTGTATCAGTCCAATAGCAGATTTACCTCAATGCAAACTGTGTATTTGTAGCAGTCCTACAAAACACAGCATAGTGCCTTCAGTTTAATTTAAGTCAAACCTTTGCTGTCCAGAGAATTGTGTGAAAAAACATCTGTTACGAAAATCACATAAAAATTCGACTTGGTTGCATTAGTTGTGTGCTTAACATGTAGAATCTCTCTTCCTATGTATAGAAAAAGCTTTGTATGTGAATGCTGTGAAGGTTAACCAAGTCAGTGGAAGTATTCAACACTTTTGAAATATCTGACTTCAGTTTCAGTTAGACTTATTTCAATAATTCTAATTTTGTTTATTAAAAATGGAATAGTTTCTCTCAAGAGACAACAGAGTTTCAAAAAGGGTAAAGAAATCTGAAAATTAAATTGTTAACACTCTCTATTAAGTTCTTAGCTTTTCTCCATTCTTCTAATATATTTGAGGTAAGGTAAAGGTAAAGATTTCCTTGTCTGGTCATGTCTGACTCTAGGGTGTGGTGTTCATCTCTGTTTCTTGGCCAAGGGAGCCAGCATTGTTGGAAGACACTTCTGTGTGCATTTGGTCAGCATTGCTATATATCAAAGGTGCCTGGAACACTGTTACTATCCAACCAAAGTGATACCTATTTATCTACTCACATTTGCATGCTTTCAAATTGTTAAATGGGCAGGAACTGGGCAGCACTCAGATCCTGAATCTGGACAGTTAGTTTTCCATCTGAGAAGCTCAACATTGGTAACACACCACACGGAACTCACTACATGGATCTTTAATCTGGGCTTTCCAGCTGACAAGCTCAGTGTTTTAATTGCTGAGCCATTGGCTTGAGGAGCTAGATTTAATTACAAGTGTGGATTATTTTTTAACCAAGTTATAGTGTTCTAAAATTCCCTTTCTTTTCTATCAAGCACTGATTTTTTAGATAAGCAAATAAATATTATTTCAGTACTAACAATTGTCCAATTTTGGATAAGTAGTCACTTGTATGAAATCATTTTGTTTGGCTTTGAATTACTATACCTGCAGCTGGTATATTGGTTCTACACTTAACAACACATTTAAATGTTCACAGCTGTCATTTTGACATTTTATATGAAAATTAAATTCGTTGCAAAGAATAGCAGTGTTAAAAAGCATTGCAGTCCCGATGAAGCTAGTTGCTTTGAATGGATGGCTGTATACGTGATGTATAGCATGATTTCTCTTTTTTCCACCTTCAAAAAGAGTATTGGTTTGAAACCCTGCCAAGAAAATAATAATTATTAAATGTGAAATACTTTTTTGAACTCAACAGGCTTATTTAGATATGGTAACTGTGATCCTCAGATGATTTTTTTTAGCTCAACAATTTAACAGAACTGATTTTTTTAAATGAATAACCCCCCATTGGCTGTCAGCTTATGTTTATTGTGTCAAGGCACCTATTAAACTTTCAAGCCTTTTAGGTGACATAGTAAATACCAGCTGTCATCAGAAAAACCAATAAGAAGAAGTTATTCCCACAGACATTATAATACATCAACATAATTAGTTATTTTCAGGCTGTTTTACTTGCTACTTAACAACTACAAGAACAATGCTCCTGAAGCAATAGCACTGTACATCTCTATTTTAAAATGTAGCCTTTTGATCAATAATCATGACTTTTCTCCCCTGGAGAAAATAGAACTACACAGAAAAACAGGAAATGTAGAATCAGATTACTTATGATTTTATATAATGACAATCATCACCTGCCATGTTCCATTTTCAAAGCCCAATTTACCTGCAGGAATAAACATCTGCATGAATGCTAATCACCATATGTTTGAAATTTCCAAAAGTAATCCAGAAATTGTGGATGCCAGGTTAGTCTTACATTCTTTCCCCTCTTCCTTACCTGCTTCCTTTCTGACTGAATGCTTTATATAGAGTTGAGTGCTTGTCTGTTTTGCATGGTGCTATTCCCAAACCAGGTTGTAATGTTGCCCATTAGGATGCTCTCTACAGTGCAGGAATAGAAGTTTCTAAGCACCTTCGGTGGAAGTCTGAAGTCTCTCAAGTGAGATGGAAGAGACGTTGTTGGGCCTTTTTTACCATGGTGTTGATGTGGAAGGTCCATTACAGGTTCTTTGAGATGTGCACACCGAGGTATTTGAAGCAGTCCTATCTCTCTACTGGGCTTTCATTGATGATCGGGGTCTGGTATTTCCTTTCCTGTTTTGCACTGAAGTCCACTACCAATTCCTTTGTTTTGCTGACATTAAGAAGGAGGTTGTTTTTCAGATACCAGTTCTCTAGGTTCGTAATCTCTTCTAGGTAGGCTGTCTCATTGTTGTCAGAGATCAGGCCCACCATGATGGTGTCATCAGCAAACTTGATGATGGTGGTGGAGTTAGTAGTGGCCGTGCAGTTGTATGTGTATAGGGAATACAGCAGGGGGCTCAGAATGCAGCCCTGGGGTGCTCCGGTGTTGAGGGTGAGTGACGTTGAGACTCGTCCACCCATTCTTACAGCCTGTGGTCTTCTGGTCAGGAAGTTGGGGATCCACCGGCATAGGGGTGGGCTGAGTCCCAGGTGTTCCAACTTGACGGTGAGTGTGGGGAATTATTGTGTTGAACACGGAGCTGTAGTCCATGAAGAGCATTTTGACATAATTCCCTTTTCTGGTGTCCAGGTTAGTAAGTGATGTGTGGAGAAGGTGAGAGATAGCGTCATCAGTTGAGCGGTTTTGATGGTAGGCAAACTGTAGGGGGTCTAGTGTGTCCGGTAGTGAGGAAGTAATGAGGTCTCTGACCAGTAAGGATAATCATTTACGACAACCAAGGCTGCCCTATATCCAGTCCTGAAGTCACACATGCATCTATACAATTGTTTTTTTCCAAGCATGCTTATAAATGCATCATTTATAATAACTTGTCCAAGAAAAAGATACTTGCAACTGATTGGTAGAGTTGTCTCAAATCTTGAAGTTTGTTTCATGCCTAGTCTTGAGGACCTTGCCTGTCATCAAGGAATCTATCTGAGCAATTCACTGAGGATGTACTGATGTGAACAAGTAAGTCCTCTTTGCCACAGTTCTGCAACACAGCAGGCTGATTGTGTACTCTGTTCTGTGCACATATTTGCTGAGAGATTACATCACCCTCAGTAAACCCAGAGCATTTCTGGAAAGGATATCTGGGAGTGTCTGAGGATTTCCTCAGAGCATTCAGTGATCCCTTCAACTCCATATATCACTAAGAGTGAAATATTTTCATTAGCCCTCTACTCTTGCAGAAAGTCAGCTTAAATAGCCTCAGGAAATGCCCAAGACAGTAGGGTGATTGTTTGATTGTTTGCTTTCAGACATTTCATTACCCAACTAAGTAACATCAGTAGTGCAAATGAGTATGGGGTTTGTTCCCTGCTTATATACAGAAGCTTAACTTGCCGCTGCTGCTGGGGATGTGGTTTTCTCTTTGGTAGTTCCTTGATTAGGGCATTTTCTGCTTAAACTTTGTGTTCTGCTTTGTTTGGTATTAATCCCTGCTTATCTGGATGTTGCTTGTTGATGTGTTCTAATCTTTTTATTTGCTTCTTAGCTGGTGCAAGAAGAGGAAACACCAGCCGAACAAGTGGAAAATATAAGAAAACAGATATTAAAAAAACCCAACACCTGTTGTGGCAATTTCTTAATCTGTTGTGAAACGAAGTAGGAATTTGTCCACCTCCAACATTTCTATTGAGAAAGGAAAAACCATTTATCAGATTAAAGAAACTTGTGCTATATAGTATGTGTAATGCATGCAGCCTTACAAGGCGCTCACAGTCAGGATCTTCTCTGACATTTGCAGAAGAGTGAGTAACATATACAGTGTTTGCTAGATTCTTTATCACTCTGAGAACCAATATTTACATTTAGTTTCTAATTTGCTAATGAGCTAACATAAAACCATTTTGTTAGTACCAGTAAGTGGGTGCATGAAATGGAAATGGGCTGCTGGTAGTTGAGCTGGGAACAAAATTTCCCAACTCGGATAGTCTGATAGAATTTTCTAAATTGGCTGTATTCCAGGGAGATAACTCTGAAGAGTTCAGTGTCCTATCAGAATAATTACAAAATATTATTTGAGTGTTCCAGCTGTAGGAAATAGTATGTTATCTGAACCAGCCCCTTAATTTAATTTAATTTAATTTAATTTCAAAATTTATATACTGCCCCCTCTCCCAAGGGACTCGGGGTGGTGCACAGCAGATAAAAAACATACATAGATAATAATCTAAAAACCAGTTATTTCCTTGCTTTGCACCTTGAGCTACAAGAATAGGCAAACAAAAGAACATAATATTAAAAAATCTCCATGGAAAACCATTATGAAATCATAACTAAAACAACCAATTAATAGTTAATTTAAGATTTGTTATCAGCAGCTCAAACCCAGTTAAAAATAAGTTCAATAGAGTTACATTTCATGGTATTTTGGATGGCTTTAAAACCAGCTAAATAAAGCTTATTTCTTTTCAGTATTATTGTAATTAGCAGTAATTATTACAAGCTGGAGAATCTGAGTCAGCATCCCCTGGGCAGGCATAATGCAATATTGCCAGTTTTATTCTGTCGGGTTTGCTGTTTTTAATATTAAAAAAATTAATTATTGTACTGTCAAATGCTGTCTGCTGTTCATAAACTGTTGCACGACCAAATAAAACACGGATCCCAACAAGAAAAACAGCGCAGTCCACTATTGTCTCAACTCTTTAGCAAACAAAATGTAAAATCCATCCTGAAAAGCTCTAATCAGGAGAAAAGAGCAATGTGCACATGTATACAGCTGAACGAGCAAAAATTAAATGAAAGAGCAGCACAGGACAAAAGAGCGAAAAAAGCTCACCAACAACCCAACCTTCAGCTCTTGGTACTTTTTAAACGCCCTCTGAAAGTACACAGAATATGTCTTTCCTACCGAAACTCATCAAATCAGCCCAAATAAAAGAGACTCTGCATTTTCAAATGCACTTTGGAAGCTCTGTGTGTGTCCATAAGAACGATTTACAAAATGTACCCATCGCAAAACAAAACAAATTAGCCTACTGTAGAGGAACATTTCCATGTTTAAGTGTATTCTGGACACTCAACAGCAACAAGGCATAAAAGTCAAAGTACAGTCTACCCATTCACCAATCACAATATTGCTAAATGCCACTTTAACTCTGCCGACACTATAACTACAGAAACACAACTCAGTGTGTTAGAATCAGCAGAGCACTATAAACCATATCTTTGTGGTAGATGATGGGCAAGGACTGTCCGTACTCTGAAAGACAAGGTAAATACTTCATTCCAATCTCTTCCATTGGAAAACTGGAAGTACATTAGTGCAATATTGATTCCCGCTAGTGGCTTTTTTCTTCAAAATAATATGGGGGTATGTTAAGTACATTTTTATGAGGAGTCGAATATGACTTCTTTTATTTTGGGGGGGAAATATTTTATGATATCACAGAAGGCCATTATGATGCCTCCGCCGCTGGCTACTTCTATTAAATGTCGGGTTGGTGTATGATAAATCATCCTCATCAGTGATATGATCCTGGGCCTCAACCAGCCAACCATGGCTTGTATCACCAAGAGTAGCACGGGCCTAGGGACAGATGTGCAGAGAATGTGGGAGATTTTGCAGATGTGCTCATCCAGGTTTCAAGTTTGATGACATCTGTGGATCTGGAATTAGGAGGGATAATGTGGCGGTTGTCATTCAGGAAACTGTTAATCGCTTGTGGAGCGTCTGTGACACAGATACCATATAGGAGTCCTTATAATTGAAGTCAATCTCCAGGGGGCTTAGGGTTTTTTTTTTTTTTGCTGTTGTATCAGCCTCCCTGCTGTACAGTGATATTCCTGGCTAAGTTACTGCATTTTGTTGCTGAGTTAGCAGTCAAATCCCTGAGGCTGGTAACCCTTGAGGATTTTAACTTACCTTTCGAAAGCATTGAGACAGAAGTTATTAGGGAGTTCATGGCCACCATGACCACCATGGTCCTATCCCAAATTATTGAGCGTCCTCTCTGCCTGTGGATGGTTCCAGTTAGTATTAGCAAAGGGGAAGAAATCAAGTCCTAAACTCCTGACTTTTGGGGTGCCTTAGAGCTTCATACTGTCACATCCTCGGGATTATAAATGAAACCTCTCCAGAACAGGGAGGAACAAGCATCCTAAGCCTTTCAGTCTTGCTAGGAAGGAACCTGAGCTTATTCTTTTCCACCTGGATCCTACAGACTTCAGATACAAAACCTCAACAGCACTACTTAGTCAGACAGGGGTTTAGGTTGTGCAATTAACATACTAATGATATCTGATACCCAACTGATGGATGATCTCCATTAGGCAGCCCTTCTGCATCAGCCCTTTGGAAAGAATCCCCCCAGAATCCATACAGCCTTAACCTTATTGCTTTCAGGCAATTAAAAAAACCTGGTTGCTTCCATAGGACTGAATTTAGATGACCTGGGTGAGGTCCTTTTTAGTACAGGTGATGCAAAGGTATGTTTTTTGGGTTGAGTTTTTTGGGCACGTGGTTTATCACCCATACATCAGTTGTGTTTTATATGATGATGTATGTGTGTATGTATAATGTTTTTAATTTTGCAAAACCATTCAGAGATATTTGGAACTGGACAGACTAAAAATCTGACTGATCAATAAATAATTATAAGTACACAAGAAACCAGAACAGTCAGTACTGCTGCCAGCATCCTGATACAACCAACCTCAGGCAAGTTGCCTGAACTGCAATATGTTGAGGGTATTTTGCTCTCTCCTTGAATTCTTCTATTTTCCTTGCCCTTGCGTACTTAATTTGGGTCAAATGCCAGAAAGAAAATGCTTTTAAGGTCCCAGGTTTTCCTTTCTTTTTCTGTTAGCTCAGATTGGGATACAGCCTGCAAAGCATTTCAGCAGGGTCAAGGAAACTTCAAGTATTAGATAAATACAGAGTGTATGCTTGGAGGGAAAAAAAATCTACGCTGTAAAACAGTTCAATGAGGATCGAGTACGGTATCTGGACGGAGAATGTGATGGAGAT
>JAEANM010015814.1:0-13492 GCA_017656035.1 Myanophis thanlyinensis
AAAAATAATTAAAAATTAATTATAAAATTTAACAATTTAAATTTAAAATTTAAAATACCCCGAGGTGTCAGGCCAGGGCGGCTAGCTGGAAAAGATGAGTTTTTAACACACATCGGAAAGCTTGTAGGTCAATAATGGTCCGAATCTCAGGAGGGAGTTCATTCCATAAGGAGGGTGCAGCCACAGAGAAGGCCTGAACCCTCGGAGCCGTCAGGCGACATTGACCTGACGGTGGAACCCCGAGGAGGCCCGCCTTGTGGCAATGCACTGGTCGGTTGGAGGCTGATGGTGGCAACAGGCGGTCCCGTAAGTACCCAAGTCCCATACATACTGTGCAGACATATTTCCTATCTCACGGAGACTCAAAAATTCTCACCTGTATTGATGACTGCAGTTACCAGGACGTGCTTCTGTGTATGGTGAAACTATTTAGAGCCACAATTTGGTAAACAGTTCAAAATTCATTCAAAAATGAATGAATAGACCGAAAAAAGTCATTTGTGTTCCTCCACTAGAGTTGCTATAGATTACTATAAATTCAGATATAGCTGATCCTCATGTGAAACAAAAATGTATCAGCAAGAAAGTTGCTATCTTACTGGAAGACAGTTCCTTCCTAGAGTTCCGCAATAACAGGTACTTAGAATAAGATTGGCAAAAGTAAACTTCCTCACACAGTTTAGTCTGTCCCTAGTCTGAATAAACTTTTCCTTTATTCCCCAAAACAGAAATAATGAAGCTTTGAATTTTTCTTTTTAAATCCCAGAAAAACAGAAGTTAATAAATTTCTGCTATGCCTGAAACATTAGGATTAGATATATAAAGCTGAAGCTTTGCACATAGAAAATTTTTAATGAAAAAAAATCCCTTATAAAAATAATGAAGGCAAATCTGTAGATATAAATAGGGAAACCTGGGGAAAGGTGAAACTATAGGTAAATCAAATGAAAACATAATCACAAAGACAGAATTGCAAATAAAGCCAATACAATCAGCTTACCTGAAGTAGCAACTTATTATTTCCTTGAACAACATCTTGGCATTCAGCATTGAATGTCTAGAGATAGACTGTCGTCATCTGTTCAGATGATTATATGAAAACCCTTGTTTTGTTTTTGTTTTTCTAATTATTGTCTAATTATTCAGAATTGGGCCGATCACAGGGCCCACAAGTACCCTTGATCTTGTAGAATACAAAATAAAATTGAAACATGTTTTTTCTATGGAGACAGTCTATGATTAAAACGACATTCCTTGGTAGAAATAGAAATGTATAGTCTAATTTTCACAGTTCTGGTACTGAATAAATAAGATGTGTTCTTGTTTTTCTTTTCTTTTCTTTGTTTGTTTGGATACAAAACATGATTTGTTTTCTAGTCCACTCAGTATGACTGGAGACACAGTTGTGCCATATGAAAATAAAAAAAAGATTTTGTCATAGCAAGTCATGACCTTTCTGAAAAGCATGTGCTCCACAGACTTCAAGATATTAATATATTCATCCTATTTCATACCAACAATGAAACCAGTTATACTAATTATTGTGTCAGTATAGTCTAAATTCAGGAAGATTCTGAAAGGAGCTTAGATAACTGTATTTTGAATGCAACTTAGATGCTTTCCAAATTAAATAATATAACTTGATAATTTAAGTTATAATTTAATAATTAAATAATAGACATACTTCTAAGAATATACATGTATCTATAAAAAGATAAACAGTAAATTTGTTAAGTCCAAAATTTTTATGTGATTTTTTTCAGCAATACAATATGAATTCTCTATAATAACTCGTCTCATTCCAAAGTGACAGATTGCATTCATGTATTAAATGACAATAGTAAGACAGCATCTTTGATGAAGTCTAAAACAATTTAATGTGTTCACACCAAAAATATAGAAAACAATAAAATCTAGGATACCCTGGGAATTTGATAAATTTCTAAACTGTCTAGCTATTAAGTGTTAAATCTCTTTTGATTTAATTTTTAGCCTTATAAAAAGAAATGAAAAATAACAGATATTTTTCATCAATATTCTGCATTAGTTTGCTTCCTCTACTATTTTTTGTTTTCACTAATTGTCATGCTATAAAGGGTACTGTCACCTATTAATTACCAACTTAATTGAACATTGAAAATAAATTATTTAACTGAATACTCACAAAGTTGAAATGAATCCCATCAAATTATAAACCTCTGTGCCTTATAGCAAACCTAATAAATTTATTAATTAAAATACATAAAACTTTTTAAAGAGCAATATTCTTTATAGTGCTAAATTGGGATATAGCCCAAATAATAGTTTTATGATTGCCCTTTTTACAGGCCATTATATATTTAAGTTGTCTATGGCCAGCTAATCAGTCACAGATTCTTATGTTGTCATTTGTTAGATTGTAAGAAAAAAATTTCTGAAAAATTTGTCAGATGAAAATTCCAGGTCAGGACAGTGATTTTTAAACTTTTATGATAACATGTTTCTCTTTTCCAACAGGTCTAAAAAAGTACATGTGTAATAATAAGGCATACAATAATTTAAATAAATTGTTTAAAAATAATACAAAATTTAAATATTAAATATCTTTCAAAATTGCCATGCTTATGGTAAAAACTATAAGCATGGCAATTTACAGAAATTACATGTCTGAATATCTAAAATAACACAGTCAAACTATTAAGAAATGTTCAAGTATATCAAACAAAATCAAACCTCAAAGAAATGCCTTGTAAGTTCTGGGTACATTTTCTCCGTCCACCAAGTTGTTTTCTTCCTGGTTCAGAAAAGGTGAGATATCACCTGTTTTCCTCATTTCCATCTCTTTTCTGCTATTATAAAGTAAATGAAATGGTTAATATTAGAATAAACCAAAGCCAGTTTCCTTACAGACTGTCCATGCTAATTACCTACGATGTTGCTTCCTGTGGCTTTAGAACGTTCTGCCTTTTTAATGTATACTTATAGACCTAACTCGGATTTTTAATGTTAAGTCTTTTAAGCTTGGACCTCTTATCCCTTGTACAGTATATGTCTCTCTCTATGTCCCTACATTTTTTTCCGTTTTGCCAGTTAATTGTTTTCAGGTTTGCTGATATTTAATTAAAAAAAGTCAAGCTACCTGAACTCTGTACTTAGTTTTATCTGGATATAGAAACTGACATGTAATGTGCTGGGACAAGCTAAACTGGAAATTTTACACACACGTTTTCCAACAATACGCCTCTTTCTATGTGAGACTCAGTTGCCTCAAAAACCAAATTATGCTATTTACAATTCAACTAGTATTGCTTTCTGCACAATAAACCAAATTTTCAGTGCATTTATATCATTTGCACAATGACATCATTAAAAAAATAACACAAATGAGGCAATTTATACAAATGTTGTCATTATGGAGCATAATATAAAATAACATTAAACATCATTGTATATTTTGCATGATGACATCATTAGACAAACACTATAAACTCCCCCAATTAGTCTGTTTTTTATTGTAAATTCAGTACTGATATTTCCTAGAAAATATAATTTGTTTCTCGAATATTGAAACTTGTAAGATAATCCTCCTAAATATTAAAAAATAGTCACAAAACAATTATGCATTTTTATTACATTTAAGCCATGTTATTGGTAATTAACCATTTTAGAAGCATTATAAATGGAGGAAAATAATATGCAAAATTCTGATATTAAATTAAAGTTGGCCTGTTTCTCACTTGTCGTGGTGATCTTTGCACTATCACCATAAACTGATTAAAATGACTCTTGAACTTTAAACAGCTGGTTTATTTGCTCCTGAAAAGAATATTATATTTTATAAAGGTATTCAAATACCTAATCTCCTAAGTTTAGTAACTTTTTAAAGGCTGTGACATGTAGCAATAATTGAATATGATTCTAAATCTTAAAAACTAAACTTTATTACCAAAGCAACAACCTAGCATATAAATAAAGAAATAAACAATCACTGTAGAATACTTGGTTGGAAACAATTTGATATTTTCTCCCATGTTTTTCTAAATTTCTAAATGGAAAGAATTGGGAAAAATCACTTGACAGATTTTTACTTCATTGTTAAGTACAAAGTACATTTTAAATGAAAAACAATATAATTTCATACTTGTTTATACCAAAATGTTCCATTGAGGTTATAGACTTACAAATAAGAAAATTTGAAACCTCTGGTCTCAGCCTGTTATGGTTAATGGAGGTTCCATCTAAACCACCAGTACTGCTGTCTCTCCACGTACTTGCCCTGACTTCCAATTAGCTTCTGAAATGAGATGCTATGCATTAAATTTATTATCTCCAAATGAATTGCCATGTTTTCTTCTTTTACTCCACAAATAAAGAATTTCTGAGAACCATAAATTCTTATCTGTTAAGGCCTGGAGATATTGTCCCACACTATCTCTTTTGTAGGGCAAAAAGGATTGCCTTTCTCCAAACAGGAGACAGGAAAAAAAATGTTTTCTGAAAAGAAAAAGGTAGTCTGATAAATGGAATTTAGAATTCATTTAGAATTAATGTAAGAAAATAAATGAATACATAAGGAAAAACCATCTAAATGGATTTAAATCAATTCAATTTATATTCAATTCAATTCAATTTATTACAGTCATAGACCAGAGACCAGAATAAATAAAAAACACTCAGTAAATATACAATTAAAAATCTAGAATAAAATAATAAATAAAGATAAAATATATAATAAAATCCAGTCTGTCAATTACACATGGTCTACTATACTAAAATTACAATCCATAAACTGTGAGGCCTGTAGTCAATTTAACACTAAAAGGAAAGGGAATATGCTGTGCAAAGGGTTTGCCATATTTGTTGTATAAAATAACTGTGGTGGATTAGACATGCGTTTCTGACGAATCCCCAATGCTCCTGCATAGAATCTAGTCACCTGCACTGTAGTTATGCACTGTTTCTCCTTAAGCAACCACTGGAGATAAGCAGCGTCAGAACAGCCAGGATACCTATCAATTATTGGTAGGATATGGTTTTTTTTTTTGCATTGCTGTGTAAAAGGAACATCGAAGGAGTTTGTGACCGATGGTCTCCACCTCTCCTGAGCCACAGGAACAGTCTTTCACACAATGGTATCTTTTTATACTTGCAGTACAGGACAGCTGATGGAAGTGCAAGGCACCATGTTAGTGAAAATGCTTGTATTACATTATTTAAGTACAATTAATAATTCTTCTTTTACCGCATTTCAAAAACTAATACTTGGTACACTTTGGGGGGAAGCTTAAAATGCTGTACTTGAGGCTTTTATTCAGGTCTATATGCAACCTGGAGACCTCAGGTTAAGTTACTGGACTTAGAGACAAAAATAATGTTCTCACATTTCTATTCAATACCAGCATGTTGTTTACTTCAAGTATGTGAAAAGCAATCTGACTTTCATCTTTTAATACAAGGAATCAATTAGATTTTTAAACTAAAACCTAAAAAACTATAGAGATGGTTCTCTTCTCAAGCAAGCAAGAAACATAACATCAAACGAATTTATTTTTTTTTAGTTTATTTATTTATTTATTTTGTCTTGCTTTTATTGTTTATTTAAATAACTCAAGTTGGCAAAATATATTGAGAAAAAGGTTCTAGTTTGTAGGAAATAAGGCAGAAATATTCTTTATGTTTATGAAGAATTAACTCATATAAGCTAAATTGTGTTTACTTCCTAATTAAAACATGCCAAGAATATCCAAACCAGACTGCAAAATTATTCTGATTCTCCTTAGTAGTCTGAATTTGAAAATATACAAGAATATATGTCAATAGTTGCAAAAACATTTCATTGACTATGTTTGTCTCCTTCTTCTTCAGTATTGAAATATTAATGTATCCCCAAAGTTTAAAGATTATATAAGATTTATAAGATTAAAAAGTAAACTTATTGATGGGACAAGGACATCAATAAAATAGAGTGTCCTACCTGTTAACCAATTCTGGATCATTTTACTACAATCACTATTTTAATTTTAAAATCTTGTCAAAACTTGACAATTATAATACTAGACATGAACATCTTTTAATGAATATCTTTTAATGAAACAAATATACAGTGGTGGCAAACTAGGATCTACTATTCCAAAAGGTAAAAAGCTTACAATTTTCCAAGTATTACCTGAGTCAGCATCACTAAAGATCATTCTAATGAGCAAAGCACATTTGAACAGAATAGCTGATGTTATTTATGTTTACAAATACAATGGAAAAAGTCAAACCTGTAAAAATTGTTAATCTTCTAATTCTAGTCTATAAATCATTTTTCAATCTCTAGAATACATAATATTGTATCAATTGCAAATTAGCATTTTAGCTTCTCCTCTCTTATTCTACAATAATATAACAATAAGAATAAATATTGATCTCAACTGATTGAGAATAAAATTACATGCCTTTTTAAAAGCAAATTATACTGTGTTCAGTGAAACAATCTTCCAAGAAAGGAGATACAAGTTCCTAAATAACTGCATTCTTAACCTTGACTTAAATTTAATGTATTATTGCTAAGTTGGCATCCTCAAATCAATAGTCATTATTTCATAGTTTCTATGTAAATAGAAATGTGGGTATCTTTCTAGTCTTTGAGGTTTGAGTTTCCCAAAGTTTAGTAGGTCCAGATCTCTAAAAGCCAACAAAGTTTCAGGCTAGATATAGGTTACAGAGATTAAAAGGAAAAAAAGATTCCTTAGCTACAGCCTATTTCCTCAAGACTGACAAAATTTAAATTAGATATTTTGCTAAACTAAATAATTTATCTTTACTTGCTGTCTTTATTTTCAGCTTCCAAAATTACAAACTACATGCCATTAGTTCAGCCTTATCTGGTAGATCAGATAGGAAACATGATCAGATAAGTTAATACTGTTTTATTGTAGAGCTACATTAATAGAATTTTGCTTCTCTGAAAGCTCAATTATCCAGCTGTCATCTTTATACTCCAATTTATATACTACCTGTCTCACCAAATAACTATCAAGAGTGATTGGTGAGAAGGGTGGTGTACAAATTTAATAAAGTAACAACTTAAGGATGATCCCTTCTGAGTGTCTTTCTCCATCTACTAGTAGATGTAGTCGCAGGCTATGCTCTCTCTGATCTAAATATTTCCTAGGCAGTATTTCTTTACTTGATCTACCAAGGTCACTCCTACATATCCTTACATCAGGTATCTCATAGTATTACAGCTTCAGAGCACTTGAAATAATTAATAGAATTGTTCTGCCAGTGGTTTTTGTAATTCACATAGTTTGTAAAGCAACATAATAGATCTTCTTATAAAATTATAAAGCAAAGGCAAGTTAAGTGCTTTAATGTCATATCGATTTTCACTGCAAACAACTTAAAACATATTTAAAGTAATGTCATAACAGCACATAAGCTTGGCTGTGTTACCAAATTTGAGAATTCATTTTGTTGTAATGACCAATATTTTCTTATTTTCTTGGCTGCTGCACGACATAGAATGTGCCATAATAGTGAAACTCAGGAGCGTCAAGGATAGTACCAGTACATTACCAAAGTAATAGGCTACAATAATAATATTAGCTAGCCATTAGATTACCTGATAATTGGGATTCTGGCACCATGCCATGTTAATATCTGCAAGCCCCAACAATAAAAATAGGTGTCATTTTTCAGAGATTTATATATGCTATTAGTCATCTGTTATATCTGTCCGCTTCATTATGGGCTACTCTCAGAAGACATTTGAATGCACATATTAGAGACTGCATTATCTGGTGAGTGCTAAAAGAAATAGCACAGACAAAGCCACAACATCTTATTTATGAAGTCACTGATAATACCATTGACAATCTTGTAGGTGGAGATTTAGGTTTGTGAATGATTTACTGTTCATTTACAAAAATACTGATTTTCAAGAACAAAAGTTGATATTCTTTTTTAACTTGATGCTTTTATTGCCCTTTTATTCTGTGTAATTCATATAATTTTACCTTGCCATGGTAGGAATTAGGGTGGAAAATAATGCATCATCTTTCATTTGTAATCCTTCTATATATTCTTATTGTTTCATCAATCCTTTTTCTTATTAGAGGATGTTCCTTAAAGGAATGTACCTAACAATTGCATATTTTTTATTTATAATCTAAAATCCATTCAACTGGAAGCATTTTAGTGAATGTCATTGAGTCAGTCATTAAATATCAGTACTAAATCTTCAACAGGTGCTTATCAAATCCTACAAGTTCTTCATCTTGTTAACTTTGAAGAATATAGCACTGTCATTCTGATGATTTGATATTCTCTCAGCTGGAACACATACTTGGAAAAAAAAGTGTACCGATTTACTGATATACAGTAAGCCAAAGCAGTTTATAAGAACTGCAACAGAAAGCAGCTAATATCTAATACATTTCAGAAATGCCTATCCATATATTAAATTAATATTAATACTTTGTCAACTGATCTTGCATACGATTTGAAAGATCTGGGAATAAAGATGCATCTTTCTTTTTGTAAATACTTTGTTCAGACAATTTAGATCAGTAATATCTGCACTGGTCAGCAATTACTTCACAGACTTTACAGTTAGATTCATCGATTTTTCCCAGTGCTACCTATAAACATCAGAACTGAAGACAACATATGTTACATGTAAAATGTGTTTTCTGTGATTCCTTTTAAAGTTTCCTTGGTGCTGTTGTCACCTTTAAAGCCTGGTATGATTTAAGAAATAATTATTTTTATCAAAACCCACTGTTTTCTCTCAGTAGTTTTTGCTTTCCTAAGTAAGATTGGGAAAAGTAAATTCCATCTCTTAAGGAATATTATATTCACTAATGAGCTTTCCCAATTATAGACATTCTTCTTTGGAAATTGCATTCCTCTTAAAAGTCTATAGAGATTCTCAGTCATCCAGGTCATGGTTGTCCCAAAGGTACTTTTTCAGGAGGCAACTAAACTTTCTTGTTTTTTCTTTGAAGATGTTTCACTTCTCACCCAAGAAGCTTTTTCAACTCTGACTATCCTATCAGGGCTGAAGAAGCTTCTTGGATGAGAAGTAAAATGTCTTCAAAGAAAAAATAAGAAAGTCCAGTTGCCTCCTGAAAAAGCACCTTTGGGATAGCATTCATCTTAAAATTAGATTTAACTAAAATTAGGTTCCTACCTTGTTGATTTTTGTAAAATCATAAAGACTGGTTTATCTAGATAGCTTTAGGAATATATTAGTGATGATAAAAAAAATCCTATTATGAGTTTAGGTATAGTAAATATACTATGACTGGTTTCATTCCTCTTTTTCTAAAGCATACCTCCAACTTTCCAGGTGTTCCTCCACCTGCTCTCTGCTTTCACTACAGATCACAATGTCATCCACAAACATCATTGTTCATTGGTAGTCCTGTCTGACATCATCTGTCAACCTGTCCATCACCATAGCAAACAGGAAGGGACTCAGAGATGATCCTTGATGTAGCCTCACCTCCACCTTGAACTCCTCTGACTTACAGCACATCTCACTGCTGTCATACTCCTCTCAGACATATCCTGAACTACTCTGATGTACTTCTCTGCAATTCCTGACATCCTCATATAGTACTATAGCTCCTCCCTCTGCACTCTGTCATACATTTTCTCTAAATCCACAAAGAAGCAATGCAGCTCCTTTTCCATTAACAATCTCAGGGCAAAAAATGCATCAGTAGTACTTTTTCTGGGCATGAAGCCATACTGCTGCTCACAAATATCCACTTCCTTTCTTAGTCTAGCTTCCACTACTCTTTCCCATAGCTTCAGTGTGTGGCTCATCAACTTTATACCTCTGTAGTTGCTACACAATTACTATGGCTACATCAGCTTGTATTATAAAAGGCTGTTCATGGTATGGATGTTTTAGTATTGGTTCTTTTGTGAAGAGCCTTTTCAGTATCTCAAAGGCTTTTTGGCATCCCAGCATCCATTTTAGGGGTTGGCTGGGCTTTGGCTTATTTGGGGCTCCTCCTGTCTTTAGCAATTCAGTTATTGGCAATGCAATTTCAGCAAAGGAGGGGATAACTTTCTGGTAAAAGTTAGCAAACCCCAGGAAGCTTTGCAGCTGCTTGTAAGTCCATGGGGGTTGCCAATCTAGTACGGCTTTCATTTTTGCTGGGTCCATGTCAATGCCCTGGTTTGAGATGTGATAGCCTAGATAGTCTAGGGCTTCTTATGGAATTCACATTTGGAAAATTTTACATGTAGTTTGGCTGCCAGCAACTTCTTTAATACTTGTCGCATTGATTTTATATGTTCTTCTATTGTTTCGTTACATATGAAAATGTCAATCAGGTACACCAAAACCCTTTTGTATAGATGCTGATGCAGTACCTCATTTATTAGCTGCATGAAGACCCTAGGGGCCCCTTGTGGTCCAAAAGGCATTACTCTAAATTGGTAGCTGCCTAGTAGGCAGTTAAATGCTGTTTTCCATTCATCCCCCTCTTTGATGCGGATTCAGTAATACCAGGGTTCTGGTCCGCCAGAGGAAATTGGGGTGGGGGGAGTGCTGGTTTCTTGATGGATCCTCTGTGGGCTCCTCTCCTATCTGCTCTGGGCGGTGAGTGGCAAAGGTGTGGCAAGTCTTCCATTGCAGTGACTTACCCTCTTCTGGGGTGAGACACTTCTCCCAACAGTTGGCTGAGGTCAAAAGTTGATGGGCTGGAAGCACACATAGTTCAGTCTCTCCTTGGGGGTAATTGCCATCTATGTGGGCCTCTGCCTTCATGTCCAATGACACACTGCAGCTGATCTGGTAGTTCTTCAAAGGTCTGGCTGCGCAGCAGTTTGATACTGCCAATCTGCAGGCTTGTTTAGGTCCCTGCATGCCCTATGGGTCCAGCAGCTGCTCTCCACTCCCGGACTTTCAAGCCACAGCCAATGGGCAATCAATGAGTAGATCAAGCAGGGTTGCTTGACTGAGCAGGTTCCTCTCCATCAGCTGGATCCCAGCACTGGTGGATCAGTCAAGCAGGGATTTAGGGTGAGCTCTCAGCTGGTATGTGATATTCTCCATGACAGCAGCCACTTGGAATGTCCCCTAGGGAATCTGCTGGGGGGATTGCTGCTGAGTAAACACCTTCTGGGAGGGTCCTTTACAAAGTTTTCACTCACATTCCAGCACCCCAGGTTGTTACCCCTCTGCCATCTTCCATTCTTTACTGCTGCCCAGTCAAAATGGCCTAGATAAGCAGCCAGGGCTCAGGACCCTGAAGAGTGATCCCAACTTGAGATCATGGTTAGGGATCCAGAATAATGTCAGGTTTTCAAGTGATGAAAACCAAATCCCCAAAATAATCTAAAGTCCATCTTCCAAAACAAAGTTCATGTATTTAGGTAATCATCAAATTGGCAAAGTCTGTTGTAATTCTGGATCTGACACAAACTGGAATTACACCACATCATATTACAAAGTAGAAACATCCCATAAAAGTCACCTTCTCCAACACAATGAAATTCAATATCATCCAATGTCTTCAAAGTCCACTTTTGGTCATCTGCATGGACAGTCTTTGTTCCCATGGGAAAGAATGTTACCTAGCCAAAACAATCTTCACTATCTCCCCCGTCCTTCCACCCTAATTTGGTGAATGAGAACCCCCCTTTTACAAGTACATGGAAATAGAAGAAGAAAGAGAATAAAGGATTACACTGATACTCTAATGCTAACGCATGTCAAGTTATATATGTAGCAACTATATTTGCTATAAAAGCAAATATTAATTTGTATTATACATTTATCTTTCAAAATTTATTTAATGAAATCTCATAATATGTTTAGTGAAATGATCTCATTAAAAGGATACTTGGGGCTGCATGAGACATGACAGTCAGAGTGTAGAAGAGTGTTACAATGGGCATAATCTTTCCTTGCAAAGATCAGACAACTTGACATTTCAAGAAAGTCCATGCCTAAAAACACCATAGAATACAAAAACTTCTCTGACACCAGCATTAGGTACACCTCTACATGTTATTTGTTCTCTCTCTGTATCCAGGGTTTTTTTTTATGTATAGGCTAAAGAGAAAAGAATCTTTGATTGTGACATTACACTTTCCAATTCCAATTTCTGTTGCCAGAGGAAAAAAAATGCATCCATTAAAATAAACCAAGAATGCTGCTCACAACCTACATTCCTCTTCTTTTTTCAAAGTGACAGATTTGCATTTCACTTTATGTCCTATAAAAGTCTTTATTCTATTTATGAAACTTAACATGAGATTCTGAATTCCTTCATGAGATTAATATGAAATTTAAGTTCTACGTACTGACCACACAGAATAATGATTTTTTAAAATGAAATTACCTTGTCCTATATCTGTTATTCATGACTCAAACTATAATCATGGAAGTTCTTTGTAAATATTCATCATCTGAAAAGAGATTTTATAGTGGAATCTTTACTTGAGCTGCTAGAGCTATGAAGCTTCCAAATGCAAATAATTTAAGTCATCTCCCTTTTGGGATTGTTTTTAATAAAAAAAATAGGCTAGCATTAATTAAATAATAAAATAAATAGTGGGAGAAGTTAAAAAGCTACATTCATCATGATTCAGAAATAAACTGAACCAGTTCCTAATTTCTAGTTTAGTTTAATTTCTAACAGAATCTGCCTTGAGGGAGTTCACCACTGGGTGCAATGCGCTATGCGTACATATCATAAAATGAAGACAATTATTTAAATATTAACTTCCTATTGGAAATTGAAGGTGACATACAGACTGTCAGGGTCAAAAGCTGCTGTCAGTTCCTATAATGACTTTCTTATCTGAAATTATACAGCAAACCAACACTGTGGCAAAGACTGAATAGTATCCTGATTTAGAATAACAAGTACAAGTAACTTAATAATGTTAATAAAATAATAGTAACATAGTTTTTAAGACTAAATTCTTTTACAATTGATTGCATCATGCTGAAGACAGACAAGCATAAGTAAACACTGTAATCCTCTACATTATTTACATTGTGGAAACTGATATACTAGCAGATTACAGAGTAGTTTGAAATCTGCTCTTAACGTTCACTGACAAGTTTCTTCTAAATTGTTGTGACTTTTAAGAATTTAGAAATTTAAGATTGACTTCCTTTCCTGGTAACTTTGAATAAAAAATGTCTACTTATTCTTCTGTAGGACTAATCTGCTAGGTAAGAAAATGTGATAGTTTGTTTCAGTTTTTATAATCCCATATATCTTCTAGTAATTGATTTCATTTGATATTGTAATATTGAGCAGATTTTTGTTTTGTTTTGCTTCAGGAGTACTTGTAAGACTACTATGACTGTTGGTTTTACTTTAAGTGATAAATATATGAATGAAACCTTTAATTATATACATTTTTTGTTGCCACCATCAGCCTCCAACTGCCCAGTGTGTTCCCACAGGACAGGCCTCCTCGGGGTGCCACCGTCGGGCCGATGTCACCTGACGGCCCCGAGGGTTCGAGCCTTCTCTGTGGCTGCACCCTC
>JAEANM010015815.1:0-13491 GCA_017656035.1 Myanophis thanlyinensis
TTATTTTTATCGGCTGTGAACCGCCCCGAGTCCTGCGGGAGAGGGGCGGTATATAAATTGAATAAATAAATAAATAAATATCCTGACATCCTATCAATTATTTTGGGAAATAGTAAGCTTACTCTTACAAATTAGAAAATGTACTCCCTTATACGACTATCATAAAGGCAGATTTCTTCCCATTGTTGATTGTAGCAGCAAAATGCTTTAATTCAAAAGTAAAAAAGTTCCTGGAGAGCTGGAATCCAAGGAGTAGAAGATAGTATTAAAAAGGGTATCTTAACTACTAACTTTCCAAAGCCAAAACCTTCCCTCACAATGCTAAATGTTTTACAATTTGAAACATAGTTATATATTTTTAAAATGTGGATTGCTTTTGTGTAAAAACAAGTATTCTTACTGCTAATCAGAATAGCATACTTTTTGTTAACAAAGAATTGGGATTAATACATGGGATGTTATGAAATAATGAACTTCATATGCTTTGTATCTAAAGACAAAGAACTTCCAACTTCCAGAGCTCAAGAAATTGAAGAATGGTCTTTTTTCCAAGCTATTACTGGCTTAAATGAGGCAGGTAGAACTTCAGAAGCTGAGGCTCTCTGTGAAAAGGTATGATTAATGTTAAGATGATTTATGCTACAATTCTTCCAATATAGTAAGGTTACTCAAAAAGCCTGATCCAAAGGGTTAAAAATTACTTCAGATATTGTCCATATCAGTGAAACCATATGAAAAATGATGGTGAATATGCAGCAGTGACATTACTGGTTTTGCTTACAGTGGAAAGGCTGAGATTCACCTTAAATTTGTTTGTAAATATTGAAAATACTTTAGTTTATTAGTCTTCTACATTCTTGCCTCTTCTCACTAGCTCATTAGGTTTTTTTTGGGATTATTGTAAATGGAAAAGAAGCAGGTGACAAGTTTAGTAAGGTGCAGTTGCTCCCAATACATCTTATGATATTTATGATGTCCAATATGCCATTCGAGTTCTTTTGGTGGATTACAAGTAATTCAAAGCATGGACATTTTGGTTTTAAAAATACCAAAACAAAACCAACAGCATAAATAAATAGCACAAAAGAATGAAAAAGTACGGTTTTCCAAATGTTAGAAGTTAATTGGATTGTAATTATTCACACATGTAACTGCTTGGTCAAAATGTGCTGGGAATCTTATTTTAAACAGCATGAAAATATTTTGATTTTACCAAATCAGAGTATAGGATCGATGGTTTCTTATGTCACCTCTTTTTGCTCACTGATAGCTGAAATAACTGGATTCTTTATTGAAATTGTGTTGCTAGAATAACATTACTGCTTTTTTTGTGAAGTGGTTTTAATTAATCTATATGGAACTAAAAGAGTTTTTTGCCTGTAGGGATTAAAAAAATTTCCTGAGCAACCAATGTGGTACCTGCTGTTAAGACAAGTTCAATGCAAACCACTTTTGCAGTCTCAGAAAGAGCTTCCTGATGCCATTTTGGAAGAGCTCCGAAAGGCGGTTCTTTCCAACTCCACATTGATTACAGCTTGGCATGTAAGTATGTCTACATTTATCCATGATTTGGGTTCTCTTTATTATATTTCACAATGCAGGGACTTCTTTATCTATTACTGTGAATAAGTAGTCTTTCTGCCTTTCTCCTGAAAGCCTGCTGAAAATTGGAAGGTAATACATTGTGTGAGCAAAGTGGACTTTAGAGATCCCACCTCAGACTTTAGCGTATACCATGCTGTCAGCTTGGCTGAACATCCTTACATTTGAATCCAACCCAGTGTGGCCAAATTAGGAATTGGAAGCTCATAAACAAGCATGGTTTTCAGCATAGATCTTTTCAGCAGACATATCTATCAATACATTGGGAATGTATTTCTCTGAGCTTTGCAGTCAAGTATTATAATCAAAAGATGCTGGTCTGTGCATTTTGCCACTGCAGCAAATTTTAAAATTGGACTGCTTAATTGCCCTATTGCTTTTACCATCAAGACACTAGAGCAGTGGTGGCGAACCTTTTACTTACTGAGTGCTGAAAAGTATGTGCTTTGTGCATGCCATCCACGTGTGCTGCATGTGCAACCACACCATCTGTGCATGCATGCAGCTTTTGCATGTGTAATGCACACGTGCTGCACACAGGCACTCATGCACACGTGCAATCACACATGCAGCTTTCCTGCTGCAATCACACACATGCACAGTGGAGGCTCAAAGACCAGCTGGGTCTCTGCAATCGCGCATGTGTGTATGTGCAATCGCATGTGCATGTTCAGCTGGAGGTAAGTTGGCCGACAGCTTGTGTGCTCACCAAGATGGCTCTGCATGCCACCTGTGGCACCCATGCCATAGGTTCGCCATCACGGCACTAGAGTCAATAGAGGTTGTCATAAATACTGTCAATAATTCTTAATCTTGCATGAGCACATTGGTAGTTGGTGGCTTCTTCAGATGATTTTTGGAATCCAAGTAGTCTTTGCATAGTTATCTTTAATGCCATTCTTCTGCACTTAAATGTACTTGATGTTTTGCCCAGAAAATATGGTTCTTTCATTACTGGAAATGTCTTTGGACAATGCTGGCTCCCTTGGCTAGGAAATGGAGATGAGCACTACCCCTATTCCCCAGAGTTGGACACAACTGAACAGAGAAAACATTTGCCTTTTTCTTTTAATCTACTCAGCAGAAATGGAGGCAGAGTGTCACTTCAAATCAAACTATTGAAGAAGAAAAGGATGCATTGGCTGATTACCTAAAAGGCAGCCAAGAACAAAGATTGATGAAAGTTAAAAATTGGAACTTATTGAATGTGCAGTAAACAAATATGAATATAGAAATAATGTAATAAAAACAAGAACAGAATGTTGGCAAGGAAAAAACATTACACAGTCAATTTCTACAAACTATTGAGGAGCAAGTAGAACTGGAACATTAAAGAAAGAAACTGAAGGCTTGATTTTGTCTGCTCAAGAGCAAACTAATCAAACTAATGCAATCAAGGCCAGAATTGAAAAAAATTCAAATGATTCAAAGTGCACATTGTGCAAAGAAGGGGGGAAAAGTGGCATCTAAGGCTTCACTTGAAGTATGCATAAAGCACAAAAGCTTTCCCAAATATCCTTTGAAGTTCTGTAACTCCATCAGGTCCCAGAATTTGGCTAATCAAGAGAATTCTAACTCCCTGTTATTGTACTGGGAACAGAACTTCAGAGTATTCAAAAAGTTATCAATTTATTACAAGGAACAAAGAGTATTATCTCCCAACTCTAGATCATGTTTCCACTACTCCAAAATCAAAACTAGATCCGATGTAATCCTTCTGCCTCAGGAAACAAAGCAGGCAGAGAAAGTGATGACCATCTTTTATAAAATAATTAGTTGCAGCACTACATGACCTAAGGAGAAACAAGAATGAAACCATGTTTTAAAATAGAAGTCTGTAGCAAATTGATATAAGATAAACATGTAGCTGGGTTTGGTGAAAACTTCATTTTTTTATAGTTGGAATTATGAAAATATTAAGGAATTTGGTTGTGCCTAACAGAAGCATAGAAATGCATGATTGAAATTTGAGCTGTTCAGCACCATGGTCAGCTGCTTTTAAGTCTTAATTTGAGCAGGCTCCAGCTATCCCATTTAACCATATTTGAGATTCATTTGGAATGCAATGCGACAATGATAACGTTTGAATGCTTACAGTTGATGGTACCAAAAGCCAATATTGTCTTGTGTATGAATGGTGTTTGCTTTCTGGGAATATATACCTGAAATTTGTCCCTTTTGGAAAGAACCAGCACTACCTTCATATAGCTTGCCAGTGTTATCCATACTCTGTCAGGAAAATTAATATGGAAACTCTCCAAACTTTTGCATGACTTAACTTATCAACTACAGCACCTTAGACAGGAAAAGCTGTTTTCATGATCTTTAATTTCTTTTTTTTTAGTCTCAGACTTCATTGCATGTTCAATTATAAGCAATTTAAGAATTTTATTGAGGTGTGTTTACTTATACAATTCAGGAGATCCCTATGTGAAATTCCAGATGATTGAGTTAAAGATTTTTGAGATTCTTTTATTTTGAATTTCAGACATTTTACTTTTTCTTTTCTTTTTTGACAATGGGCTTGATTTTTTTTTCCAGTGGTTGGCACAGGTCTATCAATCACAAGGAATGATGGTTGGCGCAGAAATGTGTTACCGGAAAAGTTTACAGTTGGCATCTCAGCAAGGCAATTTGAGTGGGAAACTCTCTAGTCTTCTAAGACTTGCTAAACATGCCTTGGAAATCTGTATGGTATGAGTTTAAATTATTAAATGATAAAATGAATAAATTGCAGGAATCTGATACTAAAATTGTTCTCCTCAATTAATCATTATGGGAGAAATCAGAAAATATACAGGCAAGATATTTTCTCTTTGCAAATTGTATGATAAAGTAAATTGTGCTAAAATAGTTCTTAGAGATTTACATTAAAAATATTCCACACTATCATGATTGTAAATATTTAAATTTTACAATTTTAGAAATTCAGTTGTTAACAGCATATACATATAGCTAAAATAGCTAGTGATTTCGCTTTCATATATCATAATGTAAGTCAGTTCATTGTTTTGTTAGTGGTCAAGAATACTTTGTTAAAATGTTTTATTAATATAATTGATAGTGGGGAGAAGAATTTGTACACGCTAGGTCACTTATGCAAGGGGATACTGATTAGAGTTTCAAAATAATATTTATTCATGAATTAAGACCTCTTTTTGTCTTTGATATGAAGAGTTGCATAAAAAATAGATTTAAATAAATATTTGGTAAAATTAGTAGCTTTGGCTCATTTGTTTTACCAAAAGAGCTAGAGAGTTACTTCCTTATGTTAGAATTCTATGCTACTTTTCATACTAATTAAGAGGTGAATGGAAAAAAATGATATATCACTATGAAACTATTTGTAGCTATAATTGCTACAAGATATAATGGTGTTAGCTATAAGTAACTGGATGTTTAGTTTTGTTTTTGTCTTTTTTTAAAGGCTAATGTTTCAAATGATCACTGGCCATCTCTAGTTCAAGAAGCCACAACAGAAGCTATGAAAATTTCCTTCTGTCCTTTGGGTATTCTATTTCAAGCACTTATGCAGTATAATCGCAAAATGGGTTCACGGTGTGTATGGGTTTGTGGCATTCATTCATGAATTTTGCTACATTTTTATTTACCCTAGTTCAAAAATATATGGATGGCATAAAATTAAAAAACAATTGAAGGTTGTTGGCATAAAATATAAAATTATAATAAAATGCAGTAGAGAATCTTGTTTGATGGAGGCAAAATCCCTACACTTGCTGTTTCCTTGTGAGTAAGGACATGGTCGTTGCAATTGTCATAGAGGCCTTTTAAAACTGCAGAATAAATTGCCTGTTTGGGAGCTTTATAGGAAACTCAAATGTATTTCTGGCTGTTATATGGTAGCTTTGCTTGCATGGAAATATTCTTTGAACTGTGGCCAAGAATCTGATTGAGTGATAATGAAGACGTTTTCTCACCTGTAAACAGTCAACATCTATCTAGCAGGCTGTTTGTGCACCCTCTTAATGGCACAGTTCAGTATTTCACTCTGATGTTAGATTTATATTTCAGAATATAACTATTTTCTGCTCATTTGTAGTGAGAGAAAATCATGCTTACTTGTAAACATGAATTAATGTAAATATAAGTATGTATTTGAATATCTAAAATGCTGTAGATTCATACTTATTTTGCCATTTTCTCATTACTTACAATATCTAATCAGTATTCTACTTGTTTCTGTTTTCTTTGTAGAGAAACACGTCGTACGTTAGAGAGAGTGGTATATCAATCTGGATTTCCAGAAAGTGTAGTATCAGTTGCCCGATGGTATCTCTTAAGACATTTATATGCCAAAGATGATTATGAATTAATCGATGTAAGAAACATTTCCATGTTATATATGCTAAATAGGTTTCTCAGTGCTTTATTTGGGAGTTTAATATGTCCCAGTGTTATTTATTTAGGTGGATATATCAAATTAAAAAAACCTTTAATATTGCCCTTATGGAATGTTCTTTTTAGGAAGCACCATTAGAATTTGTCTTTAATAGCTTTAATGAAGGATTACAATTTTATATTTGTAGTAAGCTGCTACAGTTGATTTTGTTGTATCTTTTTTCAGTTCAAATGGTTGCATTTATAAGTTGTACCATTCATTTTAACCATTAACTAGAAAGATAATTGTTGTTGTTAATCGCGAAGTCATGTCCGACCCATCGCGACCCCATGGACAATGTTCCTCCAGGCTTTCCTGTCCTCTACCATCCACTTGGAGTCCATTTAAGTTCATGCTGACTGCTTCAGTGACTCCATCCAGCCACCTCATTCTATGCCATCCCCTTCTTTTGCCCTTAATTGTCCCCAGCGTTAGGCTCTTCTCCAGTGAGTCCTTCCTTCTCATTAGATGTCCAAAATGTTTGAGTTTCAAGAAAGATAGTTAAGGAACTTTAAACATATACTGTAGTTAAAATATGTTAGGTAAAGAAATAATATTTGGAATATTGAAAATAGATTTCTTTTTCATACTATAATGCATTGATGAATCAAAAGTGCTCATTAATCATATAATTGATTAACGGTAACCAGAGATGAAATTCAGCAGGTTGTAAATTTTCTAAGCAGTTCAGAGAACTGGTTGGTAGAAGAAATCTCCTTTTGTTTTTTTCTACTTTACAGGGTTAATCCTGTAAGGAAGACAGGAAAAAAAAACATACTGGTGTTGTTTCTAGCCTAACAGTTATTGTCCTGCTTACAGAAACTGCCCACCCAGTCACATGACCCCCCCCCAGCCATGCCCACAAAGCCACGCCCACAGAACCAATAGTAAAAAAAATTGAATTCCACCACTGACAGTAACCAGCAGGTTATTAAAAAAAATAGAGAACATTGATTACAGTTGACAATGATTTCAGCAATTAAAAGAGTTTTCCTTAATATTGGACTGTTTACTAAGTTTATTTATATGGCTACCCATCTTGCAAATGCAACTCTGAGGAACTGACCACACATTAAAACGATTCTTAAAAAAACAATAACCCCAAGGCCCTGGAGGTGAGCAGGCCAATCTTATCTTCAAGGGGAGTGGTATTTGTGACAAAATAATTAGTTGAACTGCCCTTTTGTTCTTCTATTTTCCAAGAAATATGTCTGTCCCTAATTCCTTTTTGTTCCTTGGTATAACGAATGTAATCTGAAGTAGCAGTGGGGGAAATGCTTTATCTGCTTTCAACAAAAAGGATAGTTACTACTGCTAAGTGCAAGGAGCCATCGGATTCCCTCCCCCACACACACTTCTTACATGTTCAGACCAATTGTGGCCTGCTTCAGTTTTAATTAACAGAGTAAAGGTGGGACGGGGACTTTGGCTATGTTGCCACAATCTTTGGAGGAATAAACTTGGAAAAACAAAAATCAAATAAAAATAAAAAATAACATGGAAAGATTGCATGGAAGTGCATTTTACTGCATTTCGTACCATGTATGACTGTGCATGTGATGAATAAAATTTGATTTGATTTGATTACTCACTATCCATACATCAAACTGTAAGTTGCAAAACTAGCGGTGTGCACAGGTTATGTTTTCTTTCAAACCTGAAACCATCTTGTTCTGAAAGTTACCCTTTTAGGTTAGCTGTGTGTCGAAGCCTATAATGTTTGGGTATTTCTGGACTTTTGCTGAAACAAAGTTCAGAGAGATCCCAGAATGATTATACAGGGCTAGCAAAACAATGCTGAGGTAACCCTAACCTTCTCCCTTTGCTTCTGAGTGGCCATGTTTCCCCCTCATCTCAGTGCTGTCCTTTGCTCCTCTGCCTCCCCCACAACTATTGCCACTAAAGTCCCACTGCAACAGATCCTATAGGCCAACGGTGTCAAACTCAAAGCTTCAATCTGGCCTGCAGGGCTGGCCTGGAAATATCAAAGGACCAGTCCAAGGTGCCTCTGCCAGCCAAAACAGCACTGTACTGGCTGAAAATGGGTTGCCTGGAGGCCCTGTGAGACCCCCCCCCCCAGTCTGGTTTCAGCCTCCACTGCCTCCTGCAGCACTCTGCTTGGTGAAAATGGGCAGCATCTAGGCCTTATGATACCTCATGTGCAGCCCCTTTTCAGTCTCCATTGCCTCCAGCGGCAATCTGCTGGCTGAAAATGGGCTGCACGGGAGCTTTGCAGGGTCTATGCGTGGTCTGTTTTCAGATGGCAGAGTGCTGCAGGTGGAGTGGATTGGGCTGGATTACAATTATGTGGCCTCAAGTAAGTTCCTGATCTAGATAGAAAACAAGCAACATCCTAAATTAATTCTACAGTTTAGTGCCAGATTTTACATACTGTAGGTCCATTTAATCTACAATCAACAATTGTCAGACATTTCTATTTACTATCCTGAAAATGTATCTCTGCTGTTAGATCTTGTATTATCATGTTATTTATGCTATTATATTTTTATTATTAGTTGAATAATAAAAATACAATAGCATAAATAGCTTTTTTGCCTGGAAAAGCAATTTACTATTAAACAATGGGGTATAAATTTAGAAATAAAAAGTTTAGAGATAGGAAAATGACTACAGTAAAGAACTGTGGAAAGAAAGAAGACAAGGGAAAAATTGCATCTTGAGCCTGTGTCAAACACCCACCATGGCCATGCCCACACCCATGCCCACTCCCAGACACATACACACAAACATTCATGCACACACACACCCTCCGATGTCAAACACAACCCTGTTGCGGCCCTCAATGAAATTAAGTTTGACACATCTGATCTAGACAAATTGGTAGGTGGTGCAAAAGAAGCCACTGTTTGTGGTGCATGTTGATACCAATATTATGAAGTAGTCGGGTGATCCCATAAGTCAAATATAGATTCCAGGATAGAATGTTGAAACCCAGGTCTGGTAAGGTAGATTTCTTGGGAAAATTATCTGTTCCTTATGCAACAGGGCCAATTAGGGCAGAATAATCCAATCTATGGATGAGGGTTTGGTGCTGGGAGGTGAGATTCAGATTTGTGAGGTTCTCTCTTTTAAGAGAAGCCATGTCTATAGAAAAAAGATGGCTGTACTGAAACTGGAAGACACGAGACTACTGGTGCATAATATCAAAGGCAGGAGATGGCAGAGCGGATTTTAAATTGATTCTGGGGAAAAGCTGCTAGGATGCAAGAAGCATTTGGTTCATGAAAAATTACTTCTGGAAGAGGAGGGTGAATGTTTTTGTAAGTGCTCAGGAGACACAGGATAGAACAAGGAAAACAGGCTAGTCAATCAAGAAAGCCATAAGGTCACATGCCACAGAAATTCAAGGTTGAATCTGTGTACCGGTGCTTATCTAAAAATATCAGGCTCTTGTAAGCCAAATGGGAGAGCTACGGTGTTTAATGTTAGATAAATCAAGTACTACAGAAGCCTAGAGGAATGGAAATAATGAGTGGTATATGGTTTTTTCTAGATGTAATTGCTACAGAAAAGACAGAGAAGGGTGCACATTAGGTATGGAGTTGCCCTGTATGTAAAGAGGCCATAGAATCCCAGGAAGCAAAACACACTCTTCCATTGAATCACTCTGGATGTCTGTTGTCTACCTGACTAAGAAGGTAGAGCTTCAGAGGAGAAGGAAAAAGGGGAATGAGAGATACATTTGAAAAACAACCAACGATTCGAGACATAACGAAAAATACTACATTTCTAGATACCTAAAAGACTGCAACCTTCAACAGCTAGACAAGGAACCAATAGGAAGAGAATTCAGCATCACATGTAACATCTGTACAAAGTAGTGCTCCTACCCTTATTGACCATGGTGTTCATAATGTGGTCACCTTGTATCAATGTGCATGTAAATAATGGCATGTTGAGAAAGTCTAGCACAGTCACATTTAGCCACAGAAAAGCAATTTAAAAATAAAAAAGGTATTGGTGAAAAAGAAGTTAAAAGGGAAAGTCAGGAAGGTCAATTCTCTCCATAGTGCTTGGAGAGTCCATAATAATAATTGGATCTCAGGTAGAAAGAAGATATACTTGAGTTCAGGAAAGTCATCATAACAAAATCCAGGAGGATGCCAGAGCGATGAATGAGCAGAGATGCTATTAAAGGCAAGGAGGCTTCTTTCAAAAAAGAGAAGTCTTTGCCCAGTCGAGCCAAATAAAAAGGAACATAAAACACTGGCAAAAGATAACAAGCAATCGAGAAAAGATGCCCCCCCCCCAATTTTTTTTTGAGAAGCAGATGACAAAGAACTTCAAGATAAACAGCAATGGGATTCTTCCAATTTATTTATGATCATGGTACTCTTGCTTGACAAGGGCAGTAAAGGTGTGAGAGAAAATAGGCAAACAGAGGATCTGAATGAATTCTTCCCTTCCCTCTTGGCTGCTGAGCCTGTAGGACAAAATACTGGTTTCTAGACGGATTTTTTTCCTGAGAAAAATTGGGAGACAAATGCATGTTGCAAGAGATGAAGTTGCATGAGCCAAACTAAAAAAAGCCAACTTTAAAAAAAAAAACCACCTCCTGGGCCCCGACAATATCTACTGAAGGGCTCTGAAAGAACGCACGTAGGAAAATATTAATCTTTTCACAAAAATATGCAGCCTCTCTTTGACATCAGCTTCTATTTCGGTGGACTGGAAAAAAGCCAATGTGATCATAATTTTTTTAAAAACAGATCGAGGGGCGATAAAGGTAACAATATGGCAGTTAGATTAACATCTGTTCTGGAAAGCATGATGGAGAGTATTATGAAAGAGAAAATAAGCAAACGCATAGAAGAATGAACTTTGCTAAAATGAACCATTCAGACTCCTGCAAAAGGAAACCTGCCTCTGCCCTACCCTTCTGGAATTTTTAGAGGGTATCCACAAACACAAGGCAACAGCACTGAATAGCTAGACTTTCAAAAACCTTTGATAAAACCCAGTGGTGGAATTCAAATTTTTTTTACGACCGGCTCTGTGGGCGAGGCTTGGTGGGCATGGCTGGGAGGGTCATATGACTGGGTGGGCAGTTTCTGTAAGCAGGGAAATAAAGATTAGGCTAGAAACAACACCAGAATGTTTCTTTCCTGCCTTCCTTACAGGATTAACCCTGTAAAGTGGGGGGGGGGGGAACAAAAGGAGATTTTTTTTCTAACAACCGGTTCTCCGAACTGCTTAGAAAATTTACTACCGGTTCTAGCAAATCTGCTAGAAGCTGCTGGATTTCACCTCTGGTAAAATCCCTCTTCTAGGAGTTCAGAGCAAACCCAGCTGATGGCATGAGAGGACAGGAGGTCTCCTAGATTGGCAATTAATTCAAGAATAGGAGAAAAGAATCTGGCACTGTTCACACTGGTAAGAAGTGCATTGTGAGGACACAATGTTGGGCCTGCTGCTTTTGAACCCTTTTACAAAAATGGAAAGCGAGCATGTAGGTGCTTGCAAACTGTTCCAGGTGATAATCCCCAACACGGAATTGCCAAGAGCTCTGGAAGTATATTTACACGGTTTGCCAACCGAGGCGGCTTTAAAATGACAAAAGCAGCTCAAGGGCCAAGTGGTACACATGGGGCAACCATCCCAAATGTCACCTGTACATTAATGAAAGAGCAGAGTTGGCAGTGGGGAACTCAAAGGAATGGTTGGACCCAAGGAGTGGCTGCTGTCAATGATAAAGCCATGTTCTTAGAAACATCAGGAAGGAACATGAAAATAGAACTGCTGATATAATATTGGCCTTACACAAATCTAGGGTGAGGCCATGCTTGGAATATAGTGTATATTCTGGCCATTGCAAGATAAGAAGTTACTATAAGCAGAGAAAAAGTGCAATTTTTTTTAAAGTTTCCCAAAATGATTAGGGGACAAGATCAGCCTGCTAATGAGATAGGTTGCCGCAACTGGGGTTGTTTTAGCTTGAAACAAGGGAGGAGGGGAGATATAATCGAAGTATGTAAAATCTTGCATGGCAGAGATACCATGGTACCTCTCTGGTAGAATTTGAAGTCACCCATCAAAGCTAAATACAATGAGATTCAGCATTGATAGAAGAAATTCTTTTTTATTTTTTTGCATAACAAGCAGTTAAACTATGGAATTTGTTACTGGCAGTTGTGATTATTCTGGTGGGTTTGAATGTTCTCCAGCAGTTCGAGGAGCATTGGATTATCAGTGGCTACTAATGTCGCTGGCTGTCTACTACCTCTGATATTACCTTGAGTACTGGTTGCTGGGAAAAGAGAGGAAGTTGGCTATTATGAGTTCTGGCAAGGTGTGAGTGCTTTCCAATGGTATCCAACCAACCAGTGCATGGCACTGAATGTTGTATTAGATGAGCTTATGGGTTTAACCAACCGGGTTCTTGTATTCTCATGAATTGTGTCACTATGGGAGGCCATTTACCATTCAGATGCACGAAGGAGAATCTTTTGATTGGAGTGTTTGCAGGCTATTTATTTATGTATCGTTTTTCTCTGCTATTGTAGAGCCGGGGAATTCGGCGAATTGTTCTTCTGCCTCCCCCTTTAATTCTTGAAACAGCCTTGTGAAGTAGGTAAGCCGATTGTCCACTTTCCCAGATAGTCCAGACAGGAAAGACAACCAGATGAACTAATTCTACTTTATTGTAAGACTACATTAACAAAACCTTGCAAGCCTGAAAGTACGAAGTTCCTGCTGTGCTCTTTATGATAAGTTAGGGCAGATTCTTTCTTTCTCTGCCTGTTATGCAGCTGTGGGCTATGCCCTCTCTTATCATTCTTTAGGCAACATCTCCCCACCCCCAGTGCTCAAGGTCAGTCCTACATACTATTATATTGACAGAGAAAAATTCTTATGAGGTCATTTATTAGTTTTATGACCTGGCATGCATTATCATCTTGATCCCCAAAGTGACACAACATTTACTAACAAGTCACCAATGCCAGGAACAGGGGCCATGTTGAGCCCACTTTTGCACCTTCCCCAGTTGAAGCATTTCCTCCTGCAGAGGAAAGAGAGACATTCAGTAAAATTAAAACAACAACAACAACAACAACAACCTTAACATTTCCACCAGATTTAGGAATTAATTCTTTAAAAAACTCTCAAGCCATATAGTACATTTTACATTTTATGTGTTTTTCCTATTCTAAACTTGTAGGGGTCTGTTCTGCTTATTTTTTTTTGGCTATTTTGGGAGATATACCAGATTCTGGGCCCTCAGACTGCCAGACTTAGAATAAGTATCTCAATGTGTACATTCTTATTGCAAATGAGGCCCACTGAGTTAGTGATGCTTATCAATGACCCAATATGCATAAGGTTGCCCACTCTTTGGAATACTATTCTCTCAGAGTTCAGGTTGGCCCTAACTGTAATAGACTTTTGTAAAGCTTTAAAAATACGGTTTTGTCACTGTGGGGATCAGAGGAAGAGAAAGAGAACGAAAGATGAGAGAGAGAGAGAGAGAG